>JALPQI010006771.1:0-46376 GCA_025490895.1 Thaumatotibia leucotreta
TTGCTTTTGGTCAAAATTACGATGAATTTCGTGTTATTCTGATACCTATTTATTCAAGAATACATCAAACAATGGGGACTAAATCTGCAGTGAGCGAGCGAAGCGAGCGAACAAAGCCTTTCGAGGCAGATCCGACTCGGATAGGTTAGGTTAGAAGACTAAGGCGGGAGCAAGCCCGAGGTTTTTTTTTGTTGCAACTCAGAAAACTATTCCCCGAAATCAAAAATGGCTGAGATATTCGACCTAAAATTAAAAAAGAAGTTGATTTCGGTCAAAATTACGATGAATGTAGTGTTATTCTGATACATATTTATTCAAGAATACATCAAACAATGGGGACTAAATCTGCAGTGATCGAGCGAAGCGAGCGAACAAAGCCTTCCGGGGCAGATCCGACACGGATAGGTTAGGCTAGAAGACTAAGGCGGGAGCTTGCTCCCGCCTTAGTCTTCGAGGTTATTTTTTTTGTTGCAACCCAGAAAACTTTTCCCCGAAATCAAAAATGGCCCAGATATTCGACCTACAATTTTAAAAAAAAAAGTTGATTTCGGTCAAAATTACGATGAATGTTGTGTTATTCTGATACCTATTTATTCAAGAATACATTAAACAGTGCGCACTAAATCGGACTAAATTTGAGTACAAATATAGGATAAACAACAATAGGCCATACAAAGTTAGGAAATACGATTATTAAGATTATTGATCATTAGGCTTACTGACAATTATCATACATGACTATTATTGCATATAACGTAAGGATGAATAATTGATATGGAAAATGATGATTAGGACATAACGCATTAGGGAAAACAAAAATCATCCATACGATATTAGGAAAATTCAAGATATGGCATATGAGCGTTAGGACAAATGATCATTCGGACATAAAACGTTAGTGAATGCAAAAATAGGTCAAAAAACGTTAGGGATCCAGACACAGATCCTATTTACCTGATTTAAAATATCGAAAGGTAAAATTAAGTACAAGTTTAGTAGATGATAGGTATTGAAAAGAACTGATGCAGAAGTAAATGTATCCATTGTAACGGTAATGATATACTCGAACTTAACTACTTGTGTACTACGTAACTTTTAGGATTTAAAATAACTTTAGAGGACAATACGTTGCTCCAATTTTTAAACTAGGTTAATTTGCCTTTATACTTTTAGATCGGTATTTATGTATGTAAGTGCAGAAATATAGCGAGTCAGTCTACAGTAAAGTAAAGGAACACTTTACGTGTCTGGCTCCTACCTATATTTCCCATAATATTTTTGAACGAATTCAAAGCAATTGAAGTAAAGTACGAACAAAGCCAACTAGATATAATAATATTGAAAGTTAATCACTGAAAGCGAACTTCAGATACAATATTATGTAGATTTGTTAAGTTTTACTAAATTAAACATGTCCAGTAATTTTTATTTCCAAAAATGGAAAACCGTAGTAGCTCAGTTAAAGTCTTTGATACAGATTGATCAAGAATATCAGGTAATCCAATTAGATTCAAATTAATATATATTTCCTTTGTCTACATCATTGTTCATAAGATGACATTGGAGGATGTCCTAGTATAAATAAATAATAATAATAAATATCTTGAGACATCTTACACAAATCGACCTAGTCCCACGGTAAGCTCAATTAAGGCTTGTGATGTGGGTACCAGGCGACGATATATATAATAGATAGATACATATAGATATTTAAATACATACACAACCATGACCAAGGAACAAATATTTGTGATAAATAAATACACAAATAATGCCCTCGCCGGGATTCGAACCCGGAACCTCCAGCTTCGTAGGCAGGGTCACTACCAACTAGGCTACGGAGGCTGACAAAAGTATACCTATCGTTATAGTTAAAAATCTTGTTACATAAACCTGAAGCGCACTAGTAAATAATAATTATGCAACTAAGATTGCCAGAAGATTCACCGCGAGTTTAAAGGCATAATCAGATATTTTAAAAAAAATTTACTTACAGTAACTAAATTTTAAGGTTCGCGTAGTATTTAAGTTGAATTATAATAATGACACGGTACAAAAGTATCCATTGAAGTTGTAGAGGGACTTTTATGCTAGAAGGTTTCTAGAGAAATTTATGCTGCAGTGGTTTTTTAATCCTACATATTTGAATTTACATTTTCGACATTACCTTCCAAATTACGTTTTTATTCACATTCAGGTCAGCAAAGCACACGACCGACAACGATGCCATGCTGTCGAGCGTCTAAGCAGCATGCTGGCTGGTTACAGCAGTGTTTACAACGAAGTGCTGGAATGTTCGCAGCAAAACCTACAAGTGCAGAAGACTAAAGACATAAACGCAGTTTTGCATGCTGTAGTAGACCGGTATTTTTTTTTTAGCAGATAATCCTTCAAATAATTTAAGTACTGAATCTTCACTGTTTTACTTTAATGTTTGTTGTCAAATCTCAAGCCTCAAGCCCTAAGACCCTAATGTTAGCTTAGTTCAATTCTTTCGGAACATTAAATTCGCACGAATCTTTAACTGTAGGTAATGAATAGAAACTGTGATTCTCCATTTCATCGTCAGGATCCTTGAATTAAAGCACCAGCTACGAAAATTAGAAGGCTGTCAAGTTCAGTTTTTAAGTAAAGGTGCAATCCAGAATCAAAAAACAGTCGTTGATGCTGAATTTCAAGATATTCCCTTTAAAACCGCCAGAGATGAACACATTGTAGTCGTGATCAATGACGTATTTAAAGCAGCTAAACAGAAGATAATTGAAAAGGAATTAGAAAAAGGTGAGATATTTTAGAATGCTCAAAATTTTAGTATCGAAGCAAGAACAGCAGTATACACTACATAAAGCTATAGCCGTAGCTGAGAATGCCAATTCCGTTATGTGCACAATTTCAGGAACTGAAAAAACATTTCAAGATACATACGTCATCATTTCTCAAATTTGGAATTTACACATATGGAAATTGGCAATCACTTCATCAACGATATAATACAAATACTAACAACATTATAGTAAAATGGTCAAAGAGTTGAGCTCAGTTTAGTGTGTATACTTGTAGTGTAATTAGTCATTAGTAAATATCTAATGCGCTCTGGAAAACTTTTTACTTAGCAGGCGAAATTAAACTAACGAGGACTATACGAATAATAGGTACCTAGCTATTATTTAAAAATGAGTAGCAGTCAAAGAATTACCTCGGTCGGTTTAGTTCTCATGTAAATGTAACATTGCAGCAAAGGAAGAAGAAATTCCAGAAATAGAGACCATCGATGCCTGGTGGGAAGACGATAATGACAAAAACGAGCATGGTGACTCAACTACTGGGGATATATGTGTGCGATATGAACATGTTGAGGAGCTTTCTGAGGAAGCACTTAAAATACGAGAACTATCAGCTTTGATACAAGCCCATGAGAAAACTCGGTAAATTATCCAGACCAGAAAGGAGAGTAATGTATTTATATCAACTATTATTTAGTCATGAGAAATAAAATAAAATGGTTTCAATTTAGACAGGTAACGCAGATGAATTTGCACAGGAGACAGAAAAGAGCACTCTGGGAGAAGGAGCTTCTCGGAACTTTGGTACCCCAGGCCAGACCAGAGATCAAAATAAGAGCTGCAAGACTAATTCAAAAAGTGGCTAGGTAATTCATGCTTTACATATATTTTTTAAGCAAGTATACGCCTTATGAAGCAGCACATACCGACGCTTATCTAAAACAACTCGGTATCTCGAAATAGTCCGTTTTGCAATTAACTATAAAACTAGGCACAGAATACGCTAAAGTTTATCGTGACTAAGACTCCCGTGTTCTAGTTCAAAATTTTACCACTGTAGCAGCATTGTGCCGTTATGCCATTGGTGGAGAGTCGAAGCCATTTTATCTGCAAGACCGGCCATAGGCCAGTTGAACCACAGAAATTGACGCCGTCACTGCGTTTGTTTGTAGACTAACGGCACATCTCGAAATTATACAACTATAGAACTTAAAGTTTATGTAAAACAGTGGCATAATTGGAAATAGTTCAGTGGAACAGTGGTAACTTGTTGTGCAATACATAATTATTCGTGGATGGCGCATTATCCGTGAAACAGTTGGTACACATGTTATAACTTAATAGGAAATAAGCGAGTGTTGTCGAAAATAATGAAAGTTGACTTGTTTACCTAATCGAAATGAGCTTTTATACTACATAAAATTAAGTTAATTTAGGGTATTCTATACGAATTCAGGACATGTTCATTATAATTTTGCAACTAATAATTTGATTCAAAATGAGTACAGTCACCATAAACGATAAATAACTATAGCAATGTTCAGTAATTTATAGTATTATATTTACATATAATATGACTGAACATTATAACCGACATACCGATCCGGGTATGTCATTAAACTGCGTCCAAAACCACCGGTTTATGGGCAGCAGCATCCTTGTAATGTGGTATACTAAACTGCGATCGCCAACCCGCCTGCCAAGCGTGGCGATTATGGCATATTATACCCCCTATGAGAAGTGCAAACAAAAAATGGCCCCGAGGTTCCGGCGACTCCCGGTGCTCTGGCTTTGGTAGCGGTCAGGGCACTGGCGGAGTCAGGGGTGCGAAGAATCTCCGGCGAAGATCCGGCTACCACCACCGACAAACTTTGGCCCTGGCAATACTTAACATGTGCACACTGCGGACAGACGAGAGATTGGCTGAGCTCGAGGAAGACCTGAGCAGGTTACGATGGGACGTTATTGGGCTATCTGAAGTCCGAAGAGAGGGTGAGGACACGATAACCCTCAAGTCCGGTAACCTGCTCTATTTCCGGGAGGGCGACCAACAGTCCCAGGGAGGTGTCAGGTTCCTCGTCTACAAGCCCCTCGTGAGCAACGTGGTGAAGATCGAGAGTGTGTCGACTAGGGTGGTGTACCTTATACTCAGAGTATCCAAGCGGTACTCGTTGAAGGTCATACAGGTCTACGCTCCGACTTCTTCACATTCCAACGAAGAGGTAGAAGCTGTGTATGAGGACATATCAAAAGCCATGCACAGTCCTGAAACCAACTTTACCATCGTTATGGGGGACCTTAACGCAAAATTGGGCAAGCGAAATGATGATGAGCTGAGAGTGGGGCTATTTGGGGTTGGGTCTCGTAATCACCGGGGTCACTTACTAGCCAGTTTTATGGAGAAGGAGGGACTCTACATGATGAACTCCTTCTTCAAGACGCGAGAACACAGGAAGTGGACCTGGATGAGCCCAGATGGTGCAACCAAAAACGAGATTGACTTTATCATGTCGACTAAGATCCATATATTTAATGATGTCTCTGTGATCAACGCGATTAAAACCGGAAGCGATCACCGCCTTGTAAGGGGCATATTAAATATAAGCGTCAAGCTAGAGCGATCTCGATTAATAAAGTCTACGCTCCGACCAGCACCGATCCAACTCCAAAACCCCGAGAGCTTCCAGCTAACCGCAAAATCGTTTCGATTGCCTACCCAGTGACGTGGATGTGGATGAGTATAACGACGGGTTTGTGGCAGCTGTCCATTCCACTGGGTCAAAGTTCTTTAAGACCCAGCGGAAGAAAGGCAATAAGAGGCTCTCTGATCCAACTCTAAAGCTCATGAAGCAAAAGGATTGAGATGGTTCTACAATCCCAAGAAGATGCCACATCATATCGCCGGCTCAATAGACAAATCTCCAAGTCGATTACCCGCGACATACGCCAATTTAATACCAACCGGATTAAAGAGGCTATTGACCGGAACAAAGGCTCTAAAGTTTTTTCGAGAGATTTGTCTATTGGTCAGAGCTGGCTTGCTTATTTAGCTAACGAGCCACGAGCTAAATTGACTCGACACCATACCGAAGATATACCGGACGTCAGCCTGTACGAGATTAGGATGGCTCTCAAACAACTCAAAAACAATAAGGCACCAGGCGATGATGGAATAACAGCCGAACTCCTAAAGGCGAGTGGGAAACCAGTCCTTAGGGCCCTTCAAAAGCTGTTTGATTCCGTCATCTTTAGAGGCAAAACGCCAAAGGCATGGAGCAGGGGTTTGGTGGTGTTGTTCTTCAAAAAGGGTGACAACACCCTGTTGAAGAATTACAGACCCATCACACTTATGAGCCATGTCTATAAGTTGTTTTCGAGAGTCATCACAAACCGTCTCACACGCAGGCTCGACGACTTCCAGCCTCCTGAACAAGCCGGTTTCAGAAAAGGTTTCAGCACCGTAGACCACATACACACGCTCCGTCAAGCTATACAAAAGACCGAGGAGTATAACTTGCCCCTCTGCTTAGCGTTTGTGGACTACGAAAAGGCCTTTGATTCGATCGAGACGTGGGCTGTACTACAGTCTCTCCAGCGGTGCCAAGTAGACTACCGGCACATCGAAGTGCTGAAGTGCCTGTACGAAAACGCCAATATGTCAGTTCGCCTACAGGACCGGAACTCGAAACCAATTCCATTGCAGCGAGGAGTAAGACAAGGAGATGTTATCTCTCCTAAATTGTTCACCGCTGCACTGGAAGATGTTTTCAAGGTTTTGGACTGGAGGGGATATGGCATTAACATCAATGGCGAGTACATCACTCACCTTCGGTTTGCCGACGATATAGTAGTCATGGCTGAGACCATGGAGGACTTAAGTACTATGCTCGATGATCTCAGTAGAGTCTCGGAAGATGTTGGTCTTAAGATGAACATGGACAAAACGAAGATCATGTCGAACGTCCATGTGATACCAACTCCAGTGAAAGTTAGAAACTCTACACTCGAAGTTGTTGACGAATATGTATACCATACCTGGGACGAACTTTCCAGCTGGATAAGTCCAACTTCGAGAAGGAGATCAATCGTCGAATCAGACTGGGTTGGGCGGCGTTCGGGAGACTACGCAATATCTTCTCGTCCAATATACCGCAGCGTCTCAAGTCGAAAGTCTTCGACCAGTGTGTGTTGCCAGTGATTACTTACGGATCTGAAACGTGGTCGTTCACTATGGGACTCATTAGGAGGCTCAGAGTCACTCAACGAGCGATGAAGAGGGCAATGCTCGGGGTTTCTCTGCGAGATCGCATCAGGAATGACGAGATCCGCAGAAGAACGAAAGTGACTGACATAGCCCAAAGAATTACAAGAAGTTACAAAATTACACCCATTATCTTGTCTTATATACTTAAATATGCCATTATAATCTGTAAAGTTTTATTATTATTATGACGCATGTCATTTTAGACCATTATTGTCCATATAAAAAAATATATTTAAACATTAAAACGAAATAAGTTACTATTCTTTATAAATGTTTTTAGAATATTTGTCTTAATGACAAATAATCCGCTATTGTTCATAAGAAAAAAATAAAATCTTGATACTTTTTCTATTGTGACTTTAATGCACATAAACAAATTCTTATTTTGAGTTACGACTCGATTTTATGCTGGCACAAGTCTAAGTTGTGTGTTTTTTTTAGTTTTTTTTGTATCGATTATACGGTTTATTAATTTTATTTTTGTTATTTCGCATTCTCAAATAAAAAAGGATGCTAAGGCTAAAAGAAGATTTCCAATTGGTTATTGTAATAAAAAGTTATGAGTGATTATTTTTTGTGTTTTTTTAAAAGCTCTCTCCTGAAAAAACACACATTTTGAGATACCGAGTTGTTTAAGATAAGCGTCGATACCTCAAACTTACTTCCAGTGATCTTGATTTTATAACCCCAGTACGTAGCTCATACCGTTTCGTTTCTAGAATATATATGGAACATAAAAGAAGAAAACTAAGAGAATGTACAATAAATGAGATATTAGGAATTCGGCAATGCGGCAAAGTTAATTATAATGAAAGAATAAAATTGGAGCAGGTAATTATAGTCACTTGATAATTTTTCTTAGAAGTTCCTTTTATCAATGTTTTTTTCACATAGGTAAAGAATCTACGGAAAGAAAAGTGTAAAGAATTAGAAACGAAATGGAAAAATCAATGCGACAAAATAAAACAAGATTTTTATAAGAGAAAACATGATGAAATGAGAGAACACTATCGAGATAGTATCAGAGATTGGTTTCGAGACTGGTAAGGTGTATAAATTATATAACTGAAAGTTGCTTTTATCATCATCATAATTTCTGTTCACTCCATAAACGGTAAAAATAGATGCAATTATTATACAAGCATAAAGAGAACGTAATATTATTATCAAGGTACCAAAAAATCGGTATCTTTCATAATATACCCCGCATGAATGATGGTGGATCAATTGCTATTTGGCGGGGAGACATACCGCCACCAGAAGAATGGCACGAACAGTATAAAGAGTATATGGATAAAAAACAAAAGAACAAAAATATGTCGGCACAAGAGGTAAATAGTAACAGTTGATAAAATTAGAAATTAGAACAACGTATCTATCTAATTAAATAGAAGTGAAGTAATAAAGTCAGCTTATTGAAAGTAGGTAACTAGTAACACATTGACAGCAACTAAATAAGACTTTGAAGTGCATAAAGATTCTTTCAATAGTTTAAAATGGCTCAAATATTTTTATTTCGTTTCAGGCCAAATTGCAAAAGAAGGCAGCTTTAATGGAAGAGAAGAGATTAAAAGCAGAAGAGAAAAAGAAAAAGAGACTAGAAGAACAATTAAAGAGGAAGATGATGAAAAATCCAAATATGCACCCAGGGTACAATTACCCGGAATCTAAGAAGATTAAAAATATAATTCAGGTTCTTCTTTTCTTTTTGTGTTATCTTTTCCATTAAGTCCTCAATTGCGACATTAAAATGGCAATTTAATGTAGCATTAGCTTTAAATTTAACTGAAACTTACATTTTAATACTTATTATTTTCAATAGTCGTGTAAATATTCACTTACTAAATTCTTTACAAAATCTGATTTGGTTAAGACTTTAGAACATTATCACGCATCTTGGGATGAATTGGATGCCGATAAATCGATTGACGTGAAACAAGGAAATGTAATACAAAAAGACGTAGAAAATATATTCGCAGAAGTAAAACAAGAAATTGCTAATGAAGTTGACGATGATATGAAGTAATTATTAATCTATTTACTTGTATTTTGCTTTGCCTATGTATATTACAACTAGGAATAGCATTTTAAGGAATAATGTTTCTTCCTTGTGTGAGTCATACGATGTATTTAAGTTACATGTCTATAGACAAGAACTCAAAACACTCAACAAAGCTTTGAAGAAAGATTACGAGAACGCTCAAGAAAAGATGCCTGAACCAATGCCCGAAAAAAAGAAAAAGCACGCGAAAAAAAAGAAAATAGCAAAACCTCCAGATTACGATATTGTCACTGAGCAAATGGAGGTAATTTGAAATTAAATATCAAAATAATAAAGTAGATTTTTTTTTTCATTAGCAAAACTTTATCATTTTTAAATGGTATCATCGTTGACTTTATCATCGTTCTCTTTTAGATATGAGAATATATTAATATTTAAATATCTGAATTCTGTACTTTGTGCTTCTCTTATCCAGTATTTGGCGGAAAATGGTTTTCTCAAACAGTATCCTCGGATGAAATTGGAGGAGTACATTGGAGATCATAATATGGTCGGCGATGACTGTCGGTGCTTAGATAAGTATGGCTACTTATGTGTTTTATCTCGCAAAATTACATCTCTTCCATTACACATAGTTATCTGTTTTGTATCTGTTCCATCACAACAAACGTAGCATTTGTCTGTGTGAAATCTTCATATTCTTCAATATTAACAGTCAATATTTTAACTACGATTACAACTACTGCGTTTCTTCGGTTATTCTACTTTTTCTGAATAACGTTACTTGACACTTAATTTCATCGTTTTGAATTTTACTGAATTTCAGAGACGCAAACCCATACGCCGGCGAAATAAGAAGCCTCTGGTGGGAACGGTGTCGCGAAGTGGGCCACGGTTTCCATAGGATCCTCGTTGTGGGGCCAGCTGGTTGCGGGCGTTCTACCCTAGTTTACGCTATGGCTTCCACTAATGGTATTGCATTTCCTACAATTATCCGGCAGTTTGAAGATTCTGCAGTTACTCTGAGTCTATGACTAATTTGCGATCTGTTGATAGCTGAAGACTCAGAGCCAAGTGATTTTGAACCCTTATGTCTAAGGAGAGACATTGATTCCTTATATGCGTTCTACCGCTTGTACAATGGAATGTGCTCTAAAAACTGTTTGACACGATGCCCACGACATCTTTCTGCCACCATCCAGATTGCCACCGGCAAGATGTTCATCCTTATACTATGAAACTTAAGCGGTCACGGACTGCGCGGTTTAAAAAACACACTGTCGCTCCTGATGTATAATGCCGTACTTTTCCCGGGGGATTTCATTGTGCCCTCTTCAAAAACGGAGCTCAGAAGTACAGTTTAAAAACTTACAAAGGATTTGTTGTAGACGCAACACTCTTGGAAGTGGACCCTTCGATGCTGGATGTGGATCTGGTGACACAGGATTACATGCAATGCCTGATGAACGCACTGGCAATTTGTGCTCGTGCGGCACAACCTGCTATAATTTATATCCGGAACGTACAGGTGCTTTATCTTAAGGTGATCATCTAGTCACTTTATTTTACTAATATTCAAGCTGAAGTCAGTCACTTCACCAAGTAGATATCTACTAAGTAATCTATTTATTTTAAACATTTGTCAGCCTCCGTAGCCTAGTTGGTAGTGTTCCTAGTGTGTTGGTAGGATTCCCGGGGTTTACTTCTGTATTTATTTTTCGCAAATGATTGTTCTATAATCGTGGCTGTTTATGTATTTAAGTATCTTTATAATTTTACCTACGGTTATCAAAAATGTTGACTTGTTTCAAAATAATCTTTTGATAGGACAAAATGGTGACAAGACAAAAAAATTACTTAAAATTGTTTGCAGTTATTTGAAAAAGATATGCAACCCGAGATACTTGTTCATTATGGGCTTACAACAGTTACAACTGTTAAAATATTATCTTATTGCAGAAAAAGAAATCCATTGGGCTTTTCCCGAATGCGGAACTGATAAAACGGTACCTCATTACGAAACTGTTCAAAAGATTCAACAAAACCGATAACATCACCGTTGTTGGTAAGTAACTGGTGAAGGAAATCGTTTCATCTGAATATTAGGTACCTACAAGTAGTTGATGATCTAATTGCTTATCTTATCTCACTGACACCTAATAGAATTTCTGGCGTTCTATCCTACAAAGTGAGTTTACAATGTTAACATACCAATCGACTTGAGTAGACTCTGCCCTCTGTTCTTGACCGATATGTACCTATAATTAACATTTATTGCTTCATGTCTGATGATCTGACTTAACTATAATTATATAAAAAGTATGGAAGTAAAATCATGCAGCACCGACACAATAAGAACTCACTCACACAAGTACCGTACGGTTTAGGTCTGAGCTGCCCGAGGTTTAACATCCTGTGGATATCTTGGAAATTGTCAATTACTTAGTTATTAACATGACATCAAACATAAGCAACTCAAAGTCCCAGATGACGTGGCTCTAGCACTTTCTATCTGAGTCATCCCTATATCAAATGTCCACAGAACAGAACCTACAACTTCGCTTTTAAAAGAATAGGTCTCTTTAAATGTAAATACCTACGCCAAGTGAATGAACGGACAAGCAGCACAACTGTGATTTGTTATAGGGAGCTGCTCCGAACCTTGGCTGACAACAGCTAAACTCCTCAGGCAGTTTCCAGATGTACTCCTTCTTCCTGACACATATTATTCTGTTGCTGTCCAGCTATTGAACAACTGGGTGGCCAGGTACTAGTTATGGATTATACACCGTAGACTACATACACACACCGGAACTAGCGCAGGCTGTCGAAAGCTTTGAAAAAAACAATAATCACATCAAGGAACATTCTGACACAAATCGACCTTATCCCACTTTATCTTTTCGTTCTGCCATGTTCCCCTTATTTCACCGAATCGCGGTGGTATTTTTTCCTTACGAGATTGGTTATTTCCGAATTGCGTACTGCGAACTATTATCTAATTCCACCTAAATAGTTTGCCGTGACTACCCTGGATCAACTGATCAGTTAAAAAAACAAATGCCTAACTGTAAGCTGCTGAATTTAGTTATACAATAACTTAAGATAATATGGGGCTATGAAACAGAAGCATGGTAACTGTATCCATGCTTGAAAACAAGTTCTAATTTCAGCAACCGCTGCCTTCCCCGCGACCTGGATGTGCACACCCTGGCGCACATGCTGAGGGGATACGGCTTCGCGTTCCTCAAGACTACGCTGCAGGATTTTTTGACCGCTGACCGCGTCGTCAAGTGAGAACCTTGGCAGCATAGAACCAGTCAACGTCAAATACTTTGAAGCCATCAAAGTGGCCAAATAGTTCGTTAGGTACGCCATTATATTTAGTATGGTGTACCAAAACCTTTGCACACTTTGGCCGTTATAAAGTATTTGGCGCTGACTGAAACTACCGTGAATACGAGTAGAAACTTTCGAATTTCGGACAGCTATTCCTGTTACTCTAATCACATCTTGATGGCGACATAGTTGGATTTTTTTGATTCGATGTAGGTACACAATACACATGCAGCCTCGAGCTCATACTGCAAATGTAGCAGCCTCTTGTAAATTGGTTGTCCATACGTAATCATTGCAATTTTGGTTAGTTTTCTGGGCGTTTTCACAAAGCGTTGTTGAAATCAGCTTGTTATTTAATTCGGACAAGTTAGGGCCTGTTCTACTCAGGATCACGAGCTCTTTCGATTCTAATGTCCCATAATTAAAAACAAAGGACATTTTTTTTCTCCTATTAGAATCGAAAGAGCTCGTTTTCGTGATCCTGAGTAGAACAAGCCCAAACTTGTCCGAATTAAACAACAAGGTGTTTTCAACAACGGTTTGTGAAAACGCCCCTCTATGACGGTGATTCCACTTCCATTATACAGAGTGAAACAAAAATATTTAGTCAGAGTCCAGTTGAGACGGATTATTTTTGATCACTCAGTATATCAATCGGTAGGTAGGTACTTAGATATCTAACCGTCTGAAAAATATTGTAGATACTTTTATCATCCATATTAATCTAATTATGAAATTAGTTTTATTACTACTTAGGTATGCCACAATCTTACAAAATAAAGCTTTACCTACCTCTGTTTCATTATAGAATGGCAGCGTATGGACTTCAAGTGAAAGACATCTATGAGTATATTTCGCAGACAGGTGTTGAGAAACATGTAAGTTCCGTATCATTGCCTGTTTTAGCGCCATTATAAAATAATCAGTCTTGGGGCTAGTGTAGCGGTTCATTTAATACCTGCTCAATCTACACACGTATGAAAATGACCTACCTGTTATAATAATTCGGTGGATAAAGGAAAATTGAGTTAAAGGCTCCTCGGCACTCTATACTCTCTATAGTCCCAATTAATTTGGTTGAAAAAAAAAACACAAAAAAGGTTAAATTTTCAATCTAGGTTAAATCTAGGTAAAATATGTTACTTAGATACTGTCAAATTAATGATAAGCACTGACCTAGGAATGACATATGTGGAAGCCATTGGAGTAGGCAAGCCGAAGCTTGGAATTAGGTTTGTGGATCGTCGACTTCGGTGTCTAGCTCATTTTCATTTTGAAAAATCTCTTTGTAAAAGTTGTAACTTCGCACATTTGATCAGAGTATTATAGTTTAATACCATGTACATATTAAGTAACACAATACACAACGTTGTTAAACATCCAAAAAACCCCAATATGGCCCAGGGCATAGTTCCCAGAACGCTCGCCGCATTTCCTCTTTGTACCACTAAACTGAGCCTCTGGGAGAAGTACGACCCTGCCTGTAGGTCGCCAGACATACGGTTATTTAGATGTTTCTTTCACGAGTTTCTTTATCTCTTATAATTCAGACACTTCCTACTAGGATGTGCTCTTGGTTCTGAATTTGTATGGCAAGAACCGGGAAAATTCAGAACCGGGGCATACCCTACTTCCAACTTGAGGTTCCTTCTCTACAGACCAACCTCACATCTTATAAAGTCCTGGGGGTAAGGCCTCTCTTTGAAACATTTTTCATGAAATAAAACTATGAAATCAGATACACTCGCGTATATTAACTAATTTTAACTTTATTCCGACGTTTCGAACACTTTACAGGGTTATTCATGGTCTGCGGATGAAGTTAAAATTAGTTAATATACGCGAGTTTATCCGTTTTCATAGTTTTATTTTATGAGTGATCCTCGCGGTAACCGAAGAAAATATTACATTTTTCATTGTTTTTGAAAAATAGCCGGAGTGGATATATTCGAACCTACTGTTTTCGTTCAAACAGCTCTTAAAACTGTAAATAATCCTTAATTTACTTAACAAAAGTTGCCTCTTTTACCGGCAGGACTATGAACAATACTTAAATTGGTACTCTAAGAAGACATTCTGGGGTAAGAAGGAGATGAAACAACTAGAAGAAGCACGAGAATTCCGAGCAGCCGTCGAGAAGTACGCCGAAATAGAAATAAAGAAGAAAGGGAAAACTGCCGATACAGCTGATGACTAAAGGAAGTCAGGATCAGCTTAAACCAAATTCATGTAAATGATATTTTCTGGAAAATTATCAAATGGTGTTTTCTTTCATTCGCTTACCTACATGTTGTTTTCATTTCGTCAACATTAAGGCATCTGTATCTATAGTTGTTATGCAATGCAATTGGGTCAAAATTATTTTCGTTGTCTTGTTTCATACCACTCTGTCACGCTTTCAGTGGCTGTTTTGACTCAGTAGGTATATAAAAAAATCTGGTGCACTTTCAGTGGCTGTTTTGACTCAGTAGGTATATAAAAATATGGTGCACTTGTATTTCTTTTTTACGCTAGATTTATACACTAGATACATTTTTTTCGCAATTGACCCTCTAGTTATATTTTATTATAAATCGTTATAAACAAACACCGTCGCTCGGGTGATAAGCGGTCGAACTCTAAACTGCCCGAATGGCCGCAATGCAAATAAGTCGCCCCTGCCATTCGGGACGTTTGAGCGTTTTAGCGATTTTATCAGCGTGCTGACGCCGCGATTTCGGCTCTTTATTGGACAAAAATGCTAACTTTCAGTTGGTTGGGTTGTGGGGTGACCATGTGGGGTATCTTTTTTAAGACATTCTCTAGAATCTATAACCATCCCATCCAATTGTTATGTGTAGGTACCTACATTGATTTAAACTTGCACGATTTTCACTCATATTTTAACGACATACGGGTATCAATCGCGTAAAATTAGCGTTGAATCAGGCCTACTACCGCGAAAATCGAAATTCGTAGATGTCGAGGATTTTTCTGTGTCACTCTAACGAAGGCGTCATTAGAGTGAGCGAGACAAATCCTCGAAATTTACGAATTTCGTTTTTCGCGGCAGGGCTGCAGTCTGCCTGCGACCACGGGTGTAACGTCATGCCATAAACGTCAGGATAACACGTTTGTCGTAAATAGCAAGCCGCTAAGTAGGTATTGTTTGTACTTTGTACCATTCGTTTTTAACCGACTTCAAAAAGGAGGAGGTTAACAATTCGTCGAAATCTTTTTTTTTTTTTTATGTATGTTCCCCGATTACTCGAAGACGCGTGGACCGATTTGAAAAATTCTTTTTTTGTTTGAAAGGGTATACCTTCTAGTTGGTCCCATTGTCACCGAATTCTGATCTGATGATGGGATCCTGGAGAAATCGAGGGAACTCTTCAAATGTTGTAGGCACACATGACATATTTCATTTCTTTTCGAAGACTAATCAAGTATTTGCGTCTAGTCATGAACATTTTAAGTTGGTGATCTGATGATGGAAGGTACAACTCCTTAGCAATTAGGAGTTGGGGGATAATTCTTTAAGTATAACATATTTCATGTATTTTGGAAGCTATTCGCGTATTTGCGTTTAGGTGGTCATCATTTCATGTCGGTGAGCTGATGATGGAAGGTACAACTCCTTAGAGATTAGGAGTTGGGGGATAATTCTTTAAATATAACATAGTTCATATATTTTGGAAGCTATTTGAGTATTTGCCTTTAGGTGGTCATAGTCTCATGTTGGTGAGCTGATGATGAAAGGTATAACTCCTTAACGATTAAGTAATTCTTTGAATGTAACAACTGTCATACATTTTTGAGATCTATTCAAGTTTTTGCTTAGTAGTTATGACATGTTGGTTAGCGGTTAGTGATTCTTTAAATAATATAGGCATGCTAAGGCTTGGAAGCTATTTGAATATTTGCCTTTAGGTGGTCATCCTTTCATGTTGGTGAGCTGATGATGAAAGGTACAACTCCTTAGAGATTAGGAGTTGGGGGACAATTCTTTAAATATAACATATTTCATGTATTTTGGAAGCTATTCGAGTATTTGCGTTTAGGTGGTCATCCTTTCATGTCGGTGAGCTGATGATGGAAGGTACAACTCCTTAGAGATTAGGAGTTGGGGGATAATTCTTTAAATATAACATAGTTCATATATTTTGGAAGCTATTTGAGTATTTGCCTTTAGGTGGTCATAGTCTCATGTTGGTGAGCTGATGATGAAAGGTATAACTCCTTAACGATTAAGTAATTCTTTGAATGTAACAACTGTCATACATTTTTGAGATCTATTCAAGTTTTTGCTTAGTAGTTATGACATGTTGGTTAGCGGTTAGTGATTCTTTAAATAATATAGGCATGCTAAGGCTGTTACCTATAATCTTTGAAATTATTCATACCTACTGATGATACACTGTATATCTCCTCGATAATGGGATAATTCTTTGAATATTTAAGTTATCCAGTTCAGGTTTTCTGGCCTATTACAGTGCAGTGCATACTAAATAACGATTTTACACTACTAAAAAGCGTAAAATAAAATATTTTAAAATAAAAATAAAACCGCCTTCAAAAATTCGCCCGAACTAAAAAGTAAAAAATAATTTTATTTCCTACTTCTTAGGATTTCCTACCCAAACCTTTAAACCTAGGTATCCTACAGGTATCCTACAGATTTCTTAGAAGTCGGTGCCAAGCCAAATATGTTCACTTCGCGAGTATATGACCGTATTTGATAGATTTTTGTCTATAGTCAAGTCATAGAACTTACTGTCACACCGGTTATGCTTTAATCAAAATGACTGAGGTAGATCATTCTGTTGATAACAACATAATCGGACTGACAGTAAGTTACAAAGCTCTATCTAATACGAGTATATACCTATGAACGTATTTGGCTTGGCACCGACATCTAAGAAATCTGTAGGATACCTGTAGGATACCTAGGTTTAAAGGTTTGGGTAGGAAATCCTAAGAAGTAGGAAATAAAATTATTTTTTACTTTTTAGTTCGGGCGAATTTTTGAAGGCGGTTTTATTTTTATTTTAAAATATTTTATTAATCAATATCTATAACGCTGAAAGGGACAAACAAAACTTAGCGGTTTGCTAAGTTAAAAGAGACGTTTATGAATAAGGAGTCTTTTCGTCAACATTTTAGATAGGGACAGTCTTCTAAATCCCGACACTGTGGTCACCCCAGCGCACCCTTTTAATCCTCCTGCAATTACTAGGGCTCGTTTACACGGCTCGGTAATCCCGCCTGTTCTCATTAACAGTACCTTATTTACTTTCCATCGCAATACATAGCTACATTTTTTTACTTTCGATGTTTTTTTTAGACATTTCAACTTTTTAAAAAGGTGTTGGTCTAGCGGTGAGGCGAGAGTTTCAGTACGAAAATTGCAGATTCAAACCGAGGAATTTATATTTTTCAGGACTTATGCATGGCGTAGGAAAATTATTATGCCTTCATAGAACGATTTCACGATTAGACTTATATCTATTACTTTTGTGACTTATCGATTAAATATGTCGATTTTAAATTCTGTCAATCTCTCGTTCCTATTAGAAAAATATCTAGGCGTCTTAGATTTTAAATTCTGAATCTTTATTCTTTCTTTATTGCCCCAGGTTTAATTAAAAGACGAAATTGTGAGTACCTCGTGGACCCAGAATGGGTATGACAATTTAACCTACTATATGTATACAGTGTGTGTCTATGATACTGGCTTTTATCGAAACCGAGGAATGCGATGCAGATTTCTAGCCAAACCGTGAACATTATTCGATTCAAAATGCTAATTTTAAAAGTAATTAACTTTCTAAGAAAAGTTAATTGAGCAATGTACTTCAAAATGAATCGTTAATTTGTACTTGACAATGGCAGATCGCAGCCACTCACAACGTTTGACAATTAAGCAGTACAAACAGCAACACTCCTAACGGACCATTAAAGACAGAGCAGAGAGAAAATGAAAGAGATAAATATATTTATATTATGTCAACTTCAAATTAAATAATACACGGGAATGTTGATTGTTCGCACTGTTCGCAACTTGGTCGAATAATACAAATCGGGTTCCGAAATCTTATGAGACTGGTATCACGACTTCGGCCGAACTCTGCTGACCAATGGCGCAGGCATTGCTACGGCTAATCAATGATCGCTCGCGGTTTCTTCAGTGACATTACCATGGTTACGTAATAACAAAAACGTTTAACCAATGACTGATCGCGATTTTTCCGGAAGCTGACGTTACTATAGTTACGTTATATATAACATCCGCTTTAGTCCTGGAGACGTCAATCTAACTTCAGAGCCGGTAATTTGACTGCTAAGCTGATATGTAGAAATTTCCTTTCAACGGCTGTCAGTCAGATATTTTTTCAAAGTTACAATTTCAGCCAGAAACTATGAAGTCTCTATTAAACATTTGTATGGCTATTGACAGATTAAAGGATTATAGGTAGACTGTCAAACGTCTATCTACCATATTTCCACAAAGGTTACATAAGTATTCAACTAACGTCAGCTAAGAGATGTGATGAATAAAATTATAATAAAGACAGCAATAGCATTTTGTCTCTGTCAATGAAAAAAATAATTTAAAATTGCCCGATAACATGGCTGGGTAGTGTGCTATGCGATTATTCTGTCGCACCAATCAAGTCATTACCATTCCCAAATTATTGACGAACTGCGTATAAATAATGGAGTCATTTTCGGTTATCTTGTAGCAGACGCACGTTTGTCTACTATTCTGGCATAATAGTCTCGTTCGCTTTTATAAAACGGAAAATAAAGTGTTGATGGTAATGAACAATAAAAACGCGTAAAAAATCGCATAGAAATTCCCGGCTATTTGTAAAAATATCTTGACTTGAAAAAATACCTCGCCTATTAATGTCAGATAAATCATGGCATCCGATTTGAAGAAACCATAGTTAAATTACTAAACGGTTTTAAACAAATCTATGAAGAACTGTCGTTATCCAGTTTCCACTAGGAACAACGACATCTAGCGTCTAATCATGGCCGATAGCTAATGCTTAATTTTCGTAGACGAATGAAACTTTTATTATGTCAACTAGTTTTCAAATACTGAAATTTTGACGCAACAAAGATTCGATGACATATCATCGGGGACCATCGGAAATGTCGCGATCGTGAATACTAACGAAAAATACCGAACCCATAATATTACACGACCAAATTGCATCCTTTGCCAAGTGGCTCAACATTCCTATGTAACTGACACGTGACTGTAAGTGTGATTCTCTTTCATGCAATATTTCCAATTTCTGAAGTGTATACCTAGCTGTGTTGCTGTTTGTACACTCGTTACATTTTTCGTTCGGAGGAAATAAAATTAATTGTACGGTCAATTTAATTATTTTTCAAATGTTAATACTTGAAAACGATTGCTAGTAATGCGTATTATTACCCATTTTCGTAAAAGCCCGGGTCATGGAAGCACACTGTATAGGTACTATTGTTATATCTACAATGACCTAGCGTTCAAATTTTTCAAATGGTTGAATGAAGATATAGATAGGACTTGACGACTTAGCTAAATTAATGCAGCGTACCTACTCTGTTTAATAAACTGAATAATTTAAATAAAACAACAGTTACAACATTTCTCTATATTTTTATCACATAATAAATACAAGTAATAACAACAGCCACAATAAGAAATAGGTACATATAAATACAAAGATAAAAATTGTGATAAAAAAACACGCAACAGTAAAATGAGAATATTAATAGTACTCATCAAAATCCTAATTTCAGTAATCATTGGATGTATTTGTGATTAGATTCAGTGATATTTGGTAACTGATCCAGAAAGACTATCATTGGCTGGATGGTGACGGCAGTAAGAATACATTTGTCACCACCCCAACTCTTCCCCTGGGTGTCGTAAGAGTCGACTAAGGGATTGAAGTGTCACTGATCATTCATTTAATAAATATTGATGATAGGCAGCGTCATCATAGTGGACACACTACTGCGATCGCCGTTATTGCCCAGGGTGGCGATTGAAGTCATTACCTCCTAATGCGTCCATACGCATAGGAAATATGAGAGGCCAATGTCCAGCTGTGGACTCAAATAGGCTGATAATGGAGACTTGTCATCGGAGAACACCTTACAGAATTATGTTAATTTAAAGCCAAGGCGGATGACCTGGTGAAGGTCGCAGGAGTCCGCTGGATGCGGGTGGCACAGGACCGGTCATTGTGGCAATCTTTGGGGGAGGCCTATGTTCAGCAGTGGACGTCTTTCGGCTGATATGATGATGATGATGAAAGCCACCGTTATACCTTACAAAATAATCAAGCAATGATGAGTACCATTAATAATCTGTTCACTGTATTATTCGTTGTGATGGCTACTCGTATTGACAACTATACAGAGTTTGTTTATGGCATTATTGGCACATTTTTTGACTAAAAATTAAGTACAGTTTTAGGTACCTACAATGTCACATTATAAATACTTGCAACAACATTTTAGCTTACTTCTTAAGATCTGCTTCGATTGTCAGTAAGATAAAAAATTACAAAATAATTATGTTTTATGATCAATAAGTTACATGGTCATTTGTACTTAAAACAAATAAAAATAATGTCACAATTTATATCCCGTTTTTAACACCAAATTAGCAACATCATTATATAAAAAACAACGCAAATTCCGCCTATAAATATATTATGATAAAACACAACTAGGAATGTTTATATGATTATGGAAAGATACAACAGTACAAAAACCGATTAAAAGAAATGTACATAACATAACATTAATACAAGTGATGAAATCTTTTAAAACGAAATACGTCATAATGCGTAAGTTTGGAAACATTTTCTTGTATTTAAAATAATAATAGGTGACAACACCAGTAATGGTTGTCCATTGATGTACATTCATTCTTATTTTAAAGAAGCTAAGAGTTAGGTATTTGTTTTGCAACAGTTAATATACAACCGCAGCTTCTTGGGACTTCTTAGTCCATCATTAGTGCCTGTCAGGTAAAAATAGAGGATTTCTTTTGCAATTATCCCATATTGGTTCCATTATTCTACACCAAAATCAAATTTTTGTTGTGATACTTAGTGAGCGATAGCAAGAAAATAGCATAAGACACTAATCCATAGTTTTAAGGTGTTTTCCACCATAGCTGTTTCTGTGAAGATGTAGGTATGATATTCACCAAGTATATTCTTTGAGTGTCTCTCTCGCATATAATTGATCGGGTGAACGGCACCCTAAGGTGCATTCAATGAAAAAGTCCACCGATGTCCCGTACGAACACGGTTTTTCTCAAAATTGTGAGTTTATCGAAGTCCTCTTTCGTGACTAGAGGAGTCAAAAATTACTTAAAAATGTATGTAATAACTAGGAAGAAAACCAAAATTATCGAAATATACACGCGTTTGTACGGGACAACCCATGGAATGCTCCCTAAGAAGTAGCGTAAAACCACTCAACTTTAGTCCAATACTGCAACTACATAATGGTCCACGATTTCAACTCCTAAATAAGCACCAGTCCCAATATTCATTTTGGCTTTGTCCAAGTTTTTTTTATTCTAAATGAGGAGTTTTTTCCTAATTAATGATTCATATAACAATTACACTTAGGACTGATTTTTCAATCCCCAGTTAAAAGTACCTGTCAAATAAATGCTAGCCCCGTCTTTTTTTGACTGATGATTTTAGGAAAGGATGGTGATAATTTTAACTAACGGATAGGTTTATTTGGGGATTGAAAAATCAGCCCTTAATGGAAGATATCGAAAGAGTTTAGGATCACTGTTGGGAGCATTTGGCCTATAGTTACATATATGGTTTTACGGTACCTAATATTTGTTATTATCATTATCATAACTTGTAAGAAACTAAATACAATTATATTATATTTGTGCGTTTCGTTTTTCTCTTATACAGTATATTCCATAGTATTGATACATTTTAAGTTAAATTGTCATATACCAAAGAAAAATAACAAGTTCACCAACGCCCGAGGTGGGATTCGAACCCACGTCCTTAGCTTTCACAGCCGATGCCTAAACCCCTAGGCCACCCGGTCTAATCGGACATTCACACTTGTTAATACATTCTGTTAATCGAGTCTTGGAGTTTTGGAGTCGTTAATCAGGATAATTTTAATTATTTTAACCTCAAGCTTATGGCAAATCATAAAAGTTCTACGTACAGTTTCACTGCCTGCTTCATTTTATGTTTTTCTAGCGGGTGAAATACTCTTAAGATCCTTAATATTTGTTTAAAAATGTGAAAAAAAATACACATATGGTTTACATGTCAAATAATTAAATGAGAGGGTGCCTCATAGGTAAATTGCAATAGAAGGGAAAAGAACTTCTTTATTGAACCGATCACCCTACAAATTTGTAAAAATAAGAACCACCATAGTATGTAAGATATTCAAAATCGATGCCATGAAGATATTAGTGACTATTTTGACAGCACATTTATATAGGGCGGCCAAAAAATAAGTGCAATCCCGCTGGCTATGAGGTTTATAGCCTTAAGGTTTTTTTAGTTTCTGAAGAAATAGTTCTAAGTAGTTACTTTACAGTATCTAGTAGGTACAGTCAAGGGCAAAAATATGTATATTCTTTTGCACCTTATTTTAACGGCATAAGATAAAAAAGTGTATACATATTTATGCCCTTGACTGTACATACAAAAAAACCCTTTTGAATCTTCACAAAATGTTAGCCCTTTCTAAACGGGCCTTAATATTTGTTGTTAGGTTGTTTGATTTGAGATACCTTTGTACATAAGATTGACTTTAACCCTTAACTTGGCAGTGTATCTTAAAAGATACATACTTTTTTACCCACTTTTTGTATTTTTTTTAAGACAGAATTTTTTGCTCTACACAGCGGCGAGGAGGTTAGAACGCACGATTTTTTTTATTCTGCCAAGTTTTATTGTGAGTGATGGCAACTCTTATTGACATCCGCATGGAATAGGCTAGGGGACTATTTAAAGTACCAAAAACCATAGACAACAGAATACTAATTTTTTGGCCACCTTGTATACAAGTTTACAGCTTGTCTTCAGGGGTTGGTAGGTAGTACATGGAATCTATGAAGTACTTAGTGATGTCAGAAACGAGGCTGCGGTCTGATATCTCTTGAGCCACGCCGTATATCGCCATCTGTTGGGATAAAGGAATATTTGGGTCAAAATTCTTTTCGTTGTCTTGTTTCATACCACTATGTCACGCTTTTAGTTGCTGTTTCGACTCAATATAAAAAAAATCCGGTGCACTTGTATTTTTTTCACGCTAGATTATAATTTATAATCCATACATCAAAAATTGAAAAGAAAACACCATTTCATACAAAAATCACCACTGCGTCACGTTTTTAGGGACACAAAATAAGACAACGAAAAGAATTTTGACCCATTTAGGACCCGTTCCGTTGTGACAAGTAAAATCATGTGGCGACAAATTGTATGTTGGATTATTTTGTATGGAAAAAAAATCGGAAATTTTCAATAAAAAATATGAAATTGTTTTGAATAGAGCCTTTAGTAATTAGTAATTACTCCTGCTGTTTCAGATAATATCAAAAATACACGCTGTATACAGGGTGGAAATTATTTTTGGTCAGTGAGGGCAGCTACCAGATCCACAGTAGCTACGCGAAAATGGTCTTAGAAGACCTTCCCTTGATATTAAATTAATGAAAATTGGCGTTGACTGATTTTGGAAAAAACATATAGGGCCAGGATTCTCGGCTAGAAAAGCCGCAAATCGAGATTTAAAATACAATAATAAATCTGGTAGCTGCCCTCATAGACCCAAAAAGAATTTCCACCCTGTATATAACAAAAAGAGATCCTTTACCTTGCCCTGTAAAGGGCCTATAGAACCCTGTAAACACGACTTTCTGACGAAAATTACGAAACTATTATTACATACATAACTATTTTTCTGCTCAACGGATCCGGCAGGCGGCAACTTAGTTTAGCGCAGCGGCCGGCAATGTGCTGTTTGCCGGCCGGAGGGCAGAAAAAGCCTATTGACTGCTATGAGGCGAAGGGTTATGTCGTGACACTGATGCCAGGCAATCTTGATTTTTAAGCAAATTAAACTTTATAGAGTCCCACATAAGTTCCCACTTATGTACGAAATATCATTTGATATTCACAAGTGCTTTACGGTTAAGGAAAATATCGTGAAGAAACCTGCATACACCTGCGAAGAAATTCAAGGGTGTATGTGAAGTCCCCAACAAGTACTGGGCCTGCGTTGGGACTACGCAAAATAGGCACATTTGATGTCGAATTGCGGAAAAAAATGGCTAGGATAATTTACAATACAATCACAGATGTCATATATACCATAGATCAAGCAAACGTATCTACTTAGCGTGTCCAATGAACTGTGAAATCTACTGAGTTGTCCGTCTTTAATCGCAGCTTGCAGCTTTCGGGCGTCAAATTTTGTAAGTTGAAGTGAACAAAAACATTAATAATGCCTCCTTAAGTAATATTAATTGCAACAACACAAAAAAATTTGAATACTCAAGGGCCTGAGACATATTTAAAATCATAGGCAAGTAACAACTTCAGTACAAAATCTGACACGCTCGGCCGCCATACAAATGAATGAACTTGTTTCTTCTATCCAAACCTAATTCTGTGAATACAATACAAAAAGTTCCTACTTGGCGTAGCTGTAGGCCAGTGCCGTAGCGTCATAGTCGTCTATGGCCGACTGTGGCGGTCAAAGGGTCAAGTAATAGAAGAATCTAGCATTGTAATAGACTAATGATGAGATAAATCTTACCTTGCCTTCTACAGGGCCGTTAGAGCCCTGCAAACAGGAGCGAGCGGTCTCTCTGACGTCGGCGACGAAACGTTCGGCGACACCCGCTTGTGTATGCGCGTGCGTGACGCATATATGTATCCTGGAATATAATAGTAGATTGTACAACAGGTGCATAAAGTGACCCATTTTTAACCGAGGCAATTCGCTTCGCTCAGACCAAAATAGTACACGAGGATAAAAATGGACATTTATGCCCGTGTTGTACACTCTGCTTTTCACTTCGTTTGCGAGGAAAGTAATATTTTTCACGGCAATTTACACAACCAAGTTGTCGTAAAGCGAAAGAAGAAAAAATATACAACCAATACCCGCCAACTCATTTTTTAATTATTGTTTTTAATTTTTAACCTGTGATCAGAGCTTCAGATGCTCGATTTTCTGCCAAGACAAACATTTCAGAACATTTTTGAACAATAATCGATATCTATTTTATGTGATTTACTAAATTTAATGAGAGAAAATACAGAATTCTAATATTGTAATATATATTTAACCAATTTTTCAGTTATAATATTTTATTGCTTAATAAAATTGTGCAATATGTTTTAACTCTTTGGCTGTTGGGACCGATTATCTTAGCCCATCTTCGCCTTAGAAAACAATTTTACTTTTATGCTCTAGAAAACAATTTTACTTTTATGCTCTAGAACATAAAATGCGATTTTATGTCGTCTACGCACGACATAAAGGTGCACTTTTTGAGCATGAGAAGTGAAAATACATTTGTATTAAATAATAAGAATATCAATGTCATTTTATATCCTTAATCTCAGCAAAAATATTTGAAAAGTCTAAAAAATACAGTTTAGGGTGCTTCTTATTTTTGCAATTTTGTAGGATGTTCGAAACAATGAAGGAGCTCTTTGCTCTCCCAATAGCAATTTTCTATGGGACACCCTCTCATTTTGTTACTTGATAAGTAAACCATATTTGTTTTTTTTTTTCAATTATTATAAACAAAAATTAGGGGGTAAACTTATTACGCGATTAAGATCCGTTTGACTTTAAAATATGAGTGATAATCGTGAAAGTTTAAACCGATATAATGTACCTACATATTACCCAGAGTTGGGCAAAAAGTAATATGATTACTCCTTCCGATTACTTTTGTATGCGTACTTTGTAATATTTATTACAAAGTACACATACAAATGTAATTTATAGAAGTAATCATATTACTTTTTGCCCAACTCTGATATTACCTTACCGTACAGGGTCGTTAGAGCCTTGTAACACACCATTATTAATCTACTCACCCAGAAGGATACTGCAAAGCGTTAAGACTCCATCCCTTCTTATGCAACAATTCCCCCATCTTGAAAATGTCGAACTGCTCGGAACCGAAGGCGATCACCGTGGTGGCTGGCTTGCCGAAGATGAAAATGCCTTCTACTGAGCGAAGCCTGAAAACAAAATGTTAGGTTTCCGTAACTGTTCATTTTCTAACGTATTTGAACAATTTTCAATAAAAATTGTATAGTCAAGAGCATAACTAGGTTTACAATTTTAGACCTTAGGCTTGTCCATTAATCACGTCATACGATTTTGGCCTGTTTTAGACCCCCCATCCCCCATGGTGATATTTGGTAATTTTTCTTGACTATCATAATATATTAACAGAATTGGACAAAAGGATCCCCTTAAATCTTATGTTAAAAGGAAGTCATTCATTTCAGAGACAAACAAAGGTTGGATCCTTTTCGCTTAACTACGTCTAATAACGATAAATAGTACATTACGACACAAGTTCGAAAAACATGAATTCAACAATTCACAAGTGCGAATTTCCTTTTTGCACGTGTTTCGTACCATGTTTATTACTTTTATTAGTACAGATGGCCCTCCGAAGTTTTGGACCTGACGTAAAATGAGCCACTTCTCGCACTAGCGCCTAAAAAAGGCACCATCTGTACTAAAAAGGAAAAAATATACTCGGTCAGACAATACCTGAAAATTTGGTCCTTGTGGGAATTATTATAACCCCCACCATATAATATTTCGTTAAACTCACAGATGTCATATATACCATAGATCAAGCAAACGTATCTACTTAGCGTGTTCCATGGAGAGGACTGCTGTGGCACTGTGAGTACTATGTGTTAACGGTATACACGAAGCTTCACGCCGACGTTTCCCGGCATCAACAAGATGGAGGCGGATGTCGTGCGCATGGCCGCCAACCTGTTCCATGGAGACGAGGACTGCTGTGGCACAGTGAGTATTCTTTTTGTGCTACATTTTTTAGGGTACCCCCACAGATGTCAAGCAAACATATCTACTTAGCGTGTCAAATGAACTCAGTGAAATCCACTGAGTTGTCCGTCTTTAATCGCAGCTTGCAGCTTTCTGGCGTCAAATTTTGTAACTTGAAGTGAACAAAAACATTAATAATGCCTCCTTAAGTAATATTAATTGCAACAACACAAAAAAATATGAATACTCAAGAGCCTGAGACATATTTAAAATCATAGGCAAGTAACAACTTCCGTACAAAATCTGACACGCTCGGCCGCCATACAAATGAATGAACTTGTTTCTTCTATCCAAATCTAATTCTGTGGTTAAACTCCTACTCCTACCCTATTAGTGTATACTCATACTCACTCGGCCTCGATGTATTTAGTCACTCGTATGATCTCGTCCGTCATTGTGACGTATCGAGCTTTCCCTATAAACATCATGGTAGCCCAGCAAGCGGCGATCAGGCCTCCTGCTCTACTGCCTGGAAAATGACAGAGACACATAGTTAGTGGTGACAAATGTATTCTTACGGCTTAAAAAATACGAAATTTAAATTTTGTTGAAATATTTTTTATTTACATCAATATCATAATTTCCCTATTATGTATTCAGAAGCGGTAATGTATTTGACCTATATTAAGAAACCGGTGCCTGTGCCTGCATCATAATGTTAACATAAAGTATCGGTGTCAATAAATTAATGTTATACGAGTAAAGTCAACTTCTTTTTGTTTTTTTTTTCAATAAATATTTATTGTAGGATATTTTTACACAAATTGAGTGATTTCAACTGATTTGAATAGGTATATTTAGACGTATTTTACTTAGTGGATATCAATGTAAATAAAGGTAAATTGGCATTCTAAATTTATGATATGGATGTCGATAAAGTTATATATGTACAGTACATAATTAGCAGTGATCGGTTTTTTGGATTCTCCCGGTGGGTCTTCTATAGTAACTTGAAAAATAAACTTTAATTATATTGCCATATTTCTGTTTCATACAGTATGCTCTTGTGTGTATAATACAATTGTGTTAAATAAAATTTTATAGTCACACCCGTAATTTTTTTATACGCGAAATCCCGCTAGGGGGAACCCAAAAACCAATCACTGATAATTAGGAACTCAAGTGATCTTATTATGAAACTTGCCTATGGGTCGTGTCATAAAACCACACTCATGTTTAATGCCTCCTATTATGCGCCAGCCACATAAATAACTATTAATTCGGACGTACCATTAACAGTGGGCGATCCATATACGCCGCCGGGCCATTCGGTAGTGACTGTGTATTGGCAGTGCCTGTATTCCGGTTTCCGGTATAACACCACTGACGTGCCTTTAGGCGCGAATCCGTACTGAAAAGTAATATTAAATATTATGAAAAACCGATTTCTCCAAGATGCCTTCATCAGGCCCCAACTTAGTGCTGACGGGACCAACTTGCGGTTTGTTTTCAAGTTGGTTAAAAATAGTATTTTTTCTACTCCCGTACTTTTACTTGTCATTTACAGGATCGTGAACACACCCTTAAGTCCCTACTACAGATGTCAATTAAATACAAGCCTATATTGTCTATTCCCTACTCAATTCCTCGCACTTATTTTCAAATAAAATTGTAAATTTGAGAAATATTCTTAGTCAAACACAATTTTATTAATAATCAACGTCGGGCGGGAGACGTCAAAATTAAAAAAGAAAGCTATTTTTAGCTGTATTTCATTAAGTCTTATATGTATACACGAAGTGTCTTAAAATGCAAAAAACAGACTGCGTGTATACCCGGATGCGTTTATAGGGTATAGACAATATAGACTTATCTTGACATCTGTAAGGTAGGGGCTTAATGGTGTGTTCACGACCATGTAAATGACAAATAAAAGTACGGGAGTAGAAAAAAACATTAATAATGCCTCCTTAAGTAATATTAATTGCAACAACACAAAAAAATATGAATAGGGCCTGAGACATATTTAAAATCATAGGCAAGTAACAACTTCAGTACAAAATCTGACACGCTCGGCCGCCATACAAATGAATGAACTTGTTTCTTCTATCCAAATCTAATAGGGATGATGACTGTAGTTAAAATAAATTATTTGACATTATGCACTACATAATACACGAAGAAATTATTACTAAGATGTAGATTGCAGTAATTTTTGTACAGAACTTCTATTTAATAAATTGAAAAGAACTTAAAAGAGTAGGTCATTTGGCAGTACTCAAACTTGTCATTTTTGAGTATTTCATATAAAATGCAGCGGGACAGAGTACTCCAGCGCCAGGTTGGAGAGCGAGGAGATGTCGTCCATCGTGCCGTACGGGAAGTAAGGGGCTGAACCACACTATACATGCCTCGTCGTGAAATGGGCTTACCGGCTTCGTATCACTGTCCATACTTATTTATTTATTTTAAACTTTGTTGCACATAAAAAATACACAATTGGCGGACTTAATGCCTTAAGGCATTCTCTACCAGTCAACGATAGGGCCAAACGGAGAAAAACAAAGTGGGTGCATTGAAACTAATAAAATGAAAATAACTATAACATTTAACTACAATATATAAATACAATATATACATACATATATACACAATATATTGCACGTGCGTTTAGGGTTACCAACTAATTCTATATCTGTTCTAGAAGATGTTTATAAAGCATTCTTTTGAAAGCCGGCTTGCTTGGGGCTTGTCTGATTGCCAAGAGGAGCGCATTCCAGAGACGAGACAGAGACTTACTCATCCGGTGGCGATTATGGGCACTTACCTCCTAATGCATCTATACGCATAGTTAATAGGAGAGACCTACGTTCAGCAGTGGACTAACATAGGCTGATGATGTTGATGGTGAGGGCTCTGACCTTGTGGGTATCGGCGGATATGCTAGCCACGCCACGCAGCCGGAAGTCGAAGGCCGGCACCGGATGTCCGGCCTCCGGCATGAAGGCCGCCGCGAAGCCGCCGAGGCAGGCGTCCACGTGCAGCGGGACCGAGTACTCCAGCGCCAGGTTGGAGAGCGAGGAGATGTCGTCCATCGTGCCGTACGGGAAGTAAGGGGCTGAACCGACTATCTGTTCACAGTTAGCGAACATAGCCATACTATGTGATGCTTTTTTAAGCGTTTTTTGACCCTCCCCTCCCCCTAGTGACCAAACGTAGTATATGCCAAAACCCCCCCCCCCTCCTAGTTTTCACGTAGTATTGTTCGGTCTTTGAAAACGCATACTAAGTACCATCATTACTCAATGAGTACATCTGACTGACTGCCAACTTAGACCAGCTTGGCAGTACTGGCTTACCCAAAGGCAGTGACCCAATATGAGATCCAATATGAGGCAATATGAGAGTGCAGGCGTAGGTGAAATAGTAAATTTAAATTGTTGAATTGTACTTTTAGTTCTAAAAAAAAAATATGTATTTTACTACATTTATTAATGCATCAAGGGCGGTCAAAACAGAGTGCCTTTTTTTTTTTTTTTTTTTTTTATGCTATAGGTGGCAAACGAACAGACGAATCGCCTGATGGAAAGCCTCTGCCTGTAAATTTAATTTTGTTAATAAAGCTTCATCAGCTCGAGTTTTCCAAAAGTCACGTGACAAGATACCAGAACCTGGTGACCAAGAGTGGTACTTTAACGGAGCCCCTCCCCTAAACAGGTCACGTAGTATGAGTATGTTCCCTTAATGGAATAAAATAGGGGACTGACCTTGTGGGTATCAGCGGATATGCTAGCCACGCCACGCAGCCGGAAGTCGAAGGCCGGCACCGGATGTCCGGCCTCCGGCATGAAGGCCGCCGCGAAGCCGCCGAGGCAGGCGTCCACGTGCAGCGGGACCGAGTACTCCAGCGCCAGGTTGGAGAGCGAGGAGATGTCGTCCATCGTGCCGTACGGGAAGTGAGGGGCTGAACCGACTATTTGTGATATTCTATCTTCCCTGTCACCATAAGTCTCTCAAGGTTATCGGTATTCCTGCGTGCGACATGACCAAAATACCTTAGAACGCACTGTAGGCAGGTAGAAGACAGGCGTGGCATGGTTTCCAGCTTGAGCTCTCTTAGAACAGATATTTGTACGATGGGCTGTCCACGGTATCCTCAGTAGGCGGCGCCAGCACATTTCAAATGCGTCGACGCGTTGCCTATCCCCGGCTTTGAGCGTCCATGTCTCTGCCCCATAAAGCGCAATTGAGAAGACCAGAGAGCGCACCAGGTGAACTTTGATACTGTTTGTGATGTTCCTATTTCTCCACACCTTACTCAACTGGGTCATTGCTGATTTGGCTGTTCACAGTTAATGGAATAGAATAGGGCACTGACCTTGTGGGTATCGGCGGATATGCTAGCCACGCCGGGCAGCCGGAAGTCGAAGGCCGGCACCGGATGTCCGGCCTCCGGCATGAAGGCCGCCGCGAAGCCGCCGAGGCAGGCGTCCACGTGCAGCGGGACCGAGTACTCCAGCGCCAGGTTGGAGAGCGAGTAGATGTCGTCCATCGTGCCGTAAGGGAAGTTTGGGGCTGAACCGACTATCTGTTCACAGTAAGTACAGATGTAGTGAGAAATTACTTGCCTTCGGAAACGTTCGTCAACGTCATGCTGTTTCAGTCTATCTCACTGAGACTGACAGTAATAGCTGTCATGCTACTTCAGTCAGACTCGGTGACACTGCCTGAAACAGCATGTGTTTACGAACGTTTCCGAAGGCAAGTAATTTCTCACTACACCTGTACATGTGTATCAAGGGAGCTAAGTACGGAATTACTAACGAGAGTGTATATAGTGTGTAGTGTGTAATAGAAAAGTGTTTCCTAGGGAGTAATAGAAATTTCAGTACGTCATTTAATAATGTTTTGTCTTAAAAAATTTTTTGTCGGCAATAGTGATGAAAAACATTGGATGCACCACGGTCGGTAAGCGGAATATTTACTAACTCGAGTCATAAAAGACTTCTAACACTCTCGTTAGTGATTCCGTACTTACCTCCCTTGATGCACAATGTACGGTCGAGGAAATTGAATGTTTAGCAGTCTATGGCTCACTTTACATTGGACGTCGTAGTACATATATGTCAACCAAATTAACTTGAAGCGCAAAGTGCTAAACATTCAATTTCCTCGACTGTACCTACTCTAGTCAATTCAAATTGCAAAAGGAAAAATCTTACTTTTAACAGAATAAGGTGTGAATTTGCTCTGATTTTTTTAGGCACTGGACATGTTTTTTTCCGTGGACCCTTTATTTGGTGTAAAAAGTAAACTTAAATTGAAATACATCTTAACCTGAAAACAACACCAAAATGGATGCCACTCAGCATATGCCGCAAAAATAGTATATTGCGCATCTAAAGAGGTAAGTACGATATCACTAACTAATAATAGTACATTGTGCATAAAGGGAGGTAAGTATGGAATTACTAACGAGAATTTTCTCAAACTTGCAATGAAATGTTGGCATTACGTACGTCAAATTAAACCAGGAAGTACCATATCGCTGGTTCGATGATTGAACTTGATATATAAAGGCATTTCATAACTACTTTGCAGTCACTACTTAGGACTGCAGTGCAAAGTACCGGAAGGTACCTGCTTTAAGAAGTTAAATACCGGATATAACTTGAAATCTTGGCATTTCACCATAAAAAAAAGAACTAATGTCAATGTCACCGGGTAAAAGATTATCACAAATAGTTTAAAAAAATAATTGACGTATAAGTTGTTTTTTTTTTTATTATTTTGTAGATTCGTTTCGTTCTGACTTATTTGTTTGTGTACTGTGAAAATGGGTTATTCCCACCTGTTACCACCAACTTGACACCAGTGGTAACAACTGGGAATTTTTTTCCCACCTGTTACCACCAGAGTACTTGGTGGTAACTACTGGGAAAAAGAATTCCCAGTAGTTACCACCAATCACTTTAGTGGTAACTACTGGGAAAAAGAATTCCCAGTAGTTACCACCAATCACTTTAGTGGTAACTACTGGGAAAAATAAATCCCAGTTGTTACCACCAAGTACTTTACTAGTAATGTGCTTGTTTTTAATAGAATATACACAAAATACTTTGCCAGTTATTAATAAGGAGCTAATTTTATGAATATTACTTTATGTATAAAATGTCTTATTAACCATCGAATTTTACTAAAAAATGAATACATTTTGAAAATATTCTTAAAACTTTTTTTTTAAATATGTTGTCAGCATTACCTACTCTGAATCTGAACCAAAAATATTAAGAACCTATGTATAGGAGCATTTCTATTCTTCTATTTACCCATGTAAGAATTTGTTAACAGATAGTTAAATTTTCAATGTGTGTTTATCTGTAGATACATAAAAACATTAAGTATACACAGTGTATTATAAACCCCCATTTTGTCTCACCTTGTTTTTTTTTGCTAAAATCCATAGTCAACAAGGTTTCAAACAGGAGACTAAAACTCCGACATCGCTACGGCTTGTAGCACTTGATTTTAATATGGCTTATAAACACTCGTGTAATTAAGATACGTATCCCCGTGCACACGTGTATACGTATCTTAATTACACGCAGATACGTTCCGCTTGCGTTGCTTTGCTAAGTGACGATTCGATACCTTGTCTTTAGGACTAAGGAAAACGCATGAGAATGTACCGTGATATTTGTGAATCTAATTTAGTGGTTACCTAATTGCCCTTCTAACGGAAAGTGCGATAACTTAGTTTGAAAATGTAATAAATAATTGTACTAAATTTCAGTATGATAACGTGTATACGTACTGAAATTAAATTTTACGTATCACTTACAGCACTTTAAGGGCAGAATTATAAAATATAGATATTTTCTGAGTAGAATAATAATAGAAACTGACACATTGTCATGTATTAATTACCTAATTTAATAATTAGATGGGGACGGAAGTTTTCTTAGTTCTAAATATCATAAAAATCAACAATAATCATTTTTTTTCTACTTATGGATAAATTAATCAACATAAATCATTACAATGATACAGATCTTCTTAATATAAAAGTTAAGTAATTGTCACGGGTCTCTATTGGTTCCCATAAAGTTTGAAGTTCGATTTTTGAAGCGAATAACGTTGTAGGTCCGAATTTTTTTTAGTCATATTGTCATAAGTCATAAAAATTAATATTATAAATCGGTGGTCAGATTTATGTTGGTCATAATTATTGTTAGTCATAAAAGTCGATGCCTATAACTTTTAAAATCCATACAACATAATTTCCAGAATGTTAAAAGCAATAACCTTCCTTATTATAACTTTTACAACGTCTATATTCGCAAGTTGTAATTATTTGTTGTCGCGTGATTATGTCAATGTAATGATGTTCATAGAAATATAAATGTTGAAATAATGTGAGTCTGCCTGCGACCACGGGTGTAACGTCATGCCCGAAACGTCAGGATATCATTAAACGTAAGTTTACGCGATTAAGACCCGTTTGTCTTTAAAATATGAGTGATAATCGTGAAAGTTTAAATCAATATAATGTATAGGTATTTAAAAAATGTAGTTATGATTATAAGAATTAGTAAGTAAATAGTAAGAGTATTATTTTAAAAGTCGGTCCTGGCGCTTCGCCGGCCGCTGCCGCGGCACGCTCGCTTCGCTCGCTCGGCTCGCGCGCTGTAAGGTCACAGTTCAACCTAACACTCCTCCTCGCTTCGCTCGTCGTCGTACCTACACTGACCTGCCTTAGAGTCGAGTAGGTAAGGAAGTTTCCTAAGTTGCATCATCGTCCATAAATTTATTAATTTAAATTAAGGAAAGTTATAAATTTCCCCCCTTATTCGTAAACGTCTGCTAACTTAACAAGCCGCTAATAATTGTTTGTCCCTTTTGCTCTTATGGACACATTGTTAAGACCGAAAGGGACAAACAATTATTAGCGGCTTGTTAAGTTAGCAGACGTTTATGAATAAGGGGGTTCATATTTAATATTCAATTTTTTGGATGAAATTCGGTTATAACTAACCGAATTAAAATAATATGAGTAAGAACCATTAACAGGTTCAAATGTATGACTTAAAATATTTCTAAAAAAGTGATAGATAGACCTTTGAGTGTCAGCAATTTTATACCTTTTGTAATTAGAGTATGTAATGTTATAGGTTAGTAATGTTAGATCTATTACACGTTATACTTAACAAAAATTATGACCATTGATGCTTATATCAGTAAATTATATGGATATCAATTTCTGACTAACGAAATTCGGATTAACAAATATATGGGAAAGAAAGGGATCCCAATTGTCACTCATTACGCTAAGATGTTGATAAATAAAATCGCTTTATTATTCATTTAGTATATTCAGATTTTTTTTTACTATGTATGTGCGCTGCCTAAATTTTTTTCTGATTTGCTCAAGGTTGACTGATAGAGAATGCTTCATGGCATTAAGTCTGCCTGTTGAACTTTAAGTTTTTCTGTTGTGCAATAAATTTGAGATAAATAAAAACATAAATCAATATTGAGGGTACCAGGCAACGATTAATATCTATAGTAGGAAACCCATAATTCAGGAACAAAATAAATAAGTCATAAATATACAAATCAATATTTTTATCAGAATTCGAATCTGAGAGTTTTGCTTAGTAAGCAGCGTTATTAGTTATTACCTACAAAATACATACCTAAAAGAACTTTTAAACTACAAAAGGATATTAAAAAGCAATATAATGAAAAAAATACAATGTACTAACTCATTAGATGTCGTGACGGAAGATTTTAGGTGCACCGCTTTCAACGACACGATAAGTCACTGTTGGTACGATCATTGTACAATTAAAGTGCATAAAGCCGTGTCACCGACCCTGGTGGCATAACTTCACACCCAACTTCTCTTCATTGTTGACACACTTTAAAAACGCTATCTTCTCAACAACAGTAACAAAGCACAAATGTAATAAAACAAGAAAAAACAATTGCTTTAAATTCGACTCAACTCTCTTCAAGTCTGTTCGAACTGCAATATTATTAGTGACTAACACGTATAAGACCAAAACCCGAAATTGCCCTCTACGAATTAACTAAAACATCCCCGCTTATCTATATAAAAACACAAAGATGCGGCTACTTCATTCAACTTCACAAACAAAAGACTTCACAGAAAAATTACCACGTGTGGTCAATTATATCGCTGACAAACTATTGTTTGCTACTTTGGGAGTGCAACTTCTTGGTATAGGTCTTATCTACAAAAGGGCCGCCCGGCAGGTAATAAACTTAAATGAACGACTGTATTATCTTTTATATATAGCAATTTGTTTAAATATTTTTAACATTTTTAACATGATTTTTTATTTTTTTCTATGTGGTGATTCAAAATCACAATATAAATTCCAAACCATAATTTATAGGTAACACCGTCGCTTGTTATATAGAACACAGTACCTAACACGTTATCGTATAACATAAATCGATACGAAAAATGCAATTCTAATCAATAAAATCCCGTTCGTCCCGATTCAGAGTATACTCGTAATACTCAAAACGTACTTAAAAACAAGATGTCATGCATTCAATATTAGTCGACCGGATCCATACCACGAGCATTCGTGGTCTGAGCGAAGCCAAGATTCGTAGATACGTATACAAACAAAGATTCGGGTACGTTAGGTACGTATCTCGGCGTGACTGTGAAATTCGTGATCTTAGTACCGCCGGGGTTAAGGACACGGAGCTATGGTTCGGTGAATAGTACGTATATCGGGAGCCCTAATTAAAACATGTATTCTACTTAAGAGTACATGTTTGTACCAACAAGGATGAAAAATTATTCAATTATGATTTTTTATTTAACATTAAAAAATGGAAATGCTCATAGGTTTGAAATAAAAAACATTGTGTACTATTTTTTTTATCTACTTAAATTAATAACGCTTGTTTGTCATACTTTTACATAAAACACATTTCAAGGCCATAAGAGAGGTTAAGAAAAAAATATAGAAAAAAAAACACAGGAATGAATATTAATTTATCGTTCCTTTCCTTCTTTAAGATTATTATAACCTTTTTTAAGATTAATATAACTACTACAAGGTTTTAGGTACTTACACGAAAAATTTAATATTGAAATATTCTTGTTTTGAATAAAAAATCAGTGTAATGCGTCTTTATTTGTAGTATAACATTTTATAATAATTATAGTCTCTGGAAATTGTTACCATTGTATAACAGACTTTATGGCTACTATATTAGAAATATTAACTTAGTGGTAACTACTGGGAATTCAAATTCCCATCTCTTACCACTAAACTAATTGGTGGTAACTACTGGGAATTCTTTTTCCCAGTAGTTACCACCAATTAGTTTGGTGGTAACAGTTGGGAATTTAAATTCCCAGTTGTTCCCAGTGGTAACAGGTGGGAAAAAAATTCCCAGTTGTTACCACTGGTGTCAAGTTGGTGGTAACAGGTGGGAATAACCCGTGAAAATCACTTCCAATTTTTTTGTTTCATTCCAAGTTTGAGAAAAGCACTATACAAATCTCGGCGAGAAAGAAGGTTACAGGCTTCGTATCTCTATCTGGCCGAAGGAACTAAGCTACTTGGCCTGAAACCCTTCGTTTCCCGTCCTCTATAGTAGGTAATGTACTAAGAATAGAATTCATTTATTTGGTGTAAAAAGTAAACTTAAATTAAAATACATCTTAACCTAAAAACAACACCAAAATGGATGCCCCTCAGCACATGCCACAAAAATAGTATGTATATTGTGCATCTAAGGAGGCAAGTACGATATCGCTAGCTAACGAAAGTGTTAGAAACCCGACGCCGTAAGCGGAGGGCTTTTAATGACTCGAGTTAGTATGCCTCTTACCGACCGTGATGCATACAAAATGTTTTTCATCACACTTGCGGGCAAACAAAAGTTATAAGATAATAGTAGGTAAGTGCGAAATCATGAAATTTCCTTTTTAGTACAGATGGTGCCTTTTTTAGGCTCTAGTGCGAGAAGTCACTCATTATACGTCAGATCCAAAACTTCGGAGGGCCATCTGTACTAAAAACGTCGTACGAGACACATGCAAAAAGGAAAATCGTAATTCGTGTCGAATTTCATGTTTTTCGCACTTGTGTCGTAATGTATTATTTTAGGAAAGTGTAATTTCCTAAAGAATTTTACTTTTCTATTATAACTACGATACGCTACTACCTAAGCGTTAGCGATTGGCAACTTTACTAGACATCCAAGTGTGATGAAAAAAATAGTTATAAAATAGTGGTTTATGCGAATAGTTTTAAATAAGACTGTGAAGCGAAATAATACTCACCATACAAGTCCTCCTGCCAATCGCCCTTCTCACATCGTCCACATTAACCGTCATAGTCTTCTGGTCTACTTTAATGGTCACCACCGACAGTCCAAGATACTGCGCCGCTTTATCAAACGCCGAATGTGCCGTAGAAGGTACGATTATTTGCGGGTTGGTAATTCCCTTGTTGTACGCGTAGTCGCGGAAGGCTTTGCATGCCATTATTATTGATTCTGTACCGCCTGTTGTTATCTGTGAAAATGTCTTTCGATTTAGTTTACACAGATTTTTTTACATACTAATCTAAACTCAATCTATCATAAAATCAACCTCAATCTCAAAAAAAAGTCATGACTAGGCAAGAGCATGTCGGACCATGCTCAGTGTAGAATTCCTTAGTCATTCACAGTAGTCGGAAATGTCGGAATTCTGGTAGCATTTTTAAGCTGTCATAGGGCTTTCTCATTTATCGACTACCGATATTCTTAATTATATCGATAAACTATAGAAAATATTAAAAAGGCGTTGTTTTTCCACCTACAAATGGATATTTGACTGTAAACGAAATCGTTTAAAATCAGACAATTTGGAAAAATATGACTATAATAGTCATACACGTATTTCTTTTACATAGAAAATAATGACGAAACACTTATAATCACTGAAACAAACTTTTTAAATTAAATTTATTAACGAAACAAAAAAAATACACAATTACAATAAAAACAAAACCAAAATCACAAAACACCATAATACCAATCTAAACTTATAACTAAAGAACCTTAAAACTAAAACAATTTAAACATCAATCAGTCAAATAACCCACCCCGCAACATTCCCGGTGCAAAGGTGCCTAACAAACTAGCAGCATTTCCGCGCTGCACTGCAATAGCAAGCCTCTGCACCAGGAACGATCCGGAGCGGGAATCATGGCCTCGTTCTTGGAGGCGACGCCCCAACTCCCCAAAGAAAGCTTTGGCTTCCGCGCACCAACAGCCCGTAGTTTCGACCGCCAGAGGGACAAACAAATAACCAGTCAAGCCCGAATACTTATCCCTCTTCAGCATTGCCGCTTGTTCGGCTGCAGCAAAACTTTTTAAATAAAATTAATATTTGTTAAAACATTAAACTGAACTGACTTTTTTTTTAAAGACTTATTTAACGATATCTGATATCCCATATCCCACACTATAATATACAGCAAAATAAAACAATCATCCAACTTTACTACCCTACCCTAAAAAATGTTGCACAAAAATAATACTCACAGTGCTACAGCAGTCGTCTCCATGGAACAGGTTGGCGGCCATGCCTCCATCTTGTTGATGCCGGGAAACTTCGGCGTGAAGCTTCGTGTATGCCGTTAACACATAGTACTCACAGTGCCACAGCAGTTTTTTATTGGAATTTTGTAATTCATACCATAACGAGTTTACAAATACTGAATTGAATATACTTTTCAATCTAAAAGTAAATTATATTTGCATGTTTTATCATGCACGATTTTGCAAAAATTGTAAAATGTATGATGTATCGAAATTTGGATTAGTAGTACAAATTCCACCCAAAATCTGTCCACAGTTTTTTTTTTTTCTATTTTTCTCGTGCTTGCGACTCCATTAGGTATGCACATTTTGTTTTTGGAACGAAAAGAAAAAATCATGCATTTAAGGGTTAAACTTATAACCGCCAATTGACATTTTCAATTATCGCTCCAGAATTCATCATTAGCCTATGATAGTCCACTGCTGGACGTAGGCCTCTCCTATTAACTATGCGTATAATCGTTAACACATAGTACTCACAGTGCCACAGCAGTCGTCTCCATGGAACAGGTTGGCGGCCATGCCTCCATCTTGTTGATGCCGGGAAACGTCGGCGTGAAGCTTCGTGTATGCCGTTAACACATAGTACTCACAGTGCCACAGCAGTCGTCTCCATGGAACTGGCGGCCATGCCTCCATCTTGTTGATGCCGGGAAACGTCGGCGTGAAGCTTCGTGTATGCCGTTAACACATAGTACTCACAGTGCCACAGCAGTCGTCTCCATGGAACAGGTTGGCGGCCATGCCTCCATCTTGTTGATGCCGGGAAACGTCGGCATGAAGCTTCGTGTATGCCGTTAACACATAGTACTCACAGTGCCACAGCAGTCGTCTCCATGGAACAGGTTGGCGGCCATGCCTCCATCTTGTTGATGCCGGGAAACACGTCGGCGTGAAGCTTCGTGTATGCCGTTAACACATAGTACTCACAGTGCCACAGCAGTCCTCTCCATGGAACAGGTTGGCGGCCATGCCTCCATCTTGTTGATGCCGGGAAACGTCGGCGTGAAGCTTCGTGTATGCCGTTAACCATTGATTTAAAATATATAAGTGGATCCCCAAACAGCTCAAAAAAATGGCCCCAAAAAATGGGCTGCAGAAGTAAATATTGCGGTCCTTTTGCTCCGCTATTCAATTCTGACAGTTGATATTTGGTCACCTTACGGTATAGCATCATTATTCCTTAAACATGAAAATTGTCTACTATTTTGCGGTGTTGTTCGCAAATTTGACACTTATTGCTCACTTCACAAAGTTTTTTATTCTTTGAGTTTTTTTTATTATAGTTTATTGTAAGTGAGCGTTATTACTGAAATATGATAAAAATGACTTTTAGTGCCACTTTTCTTGGTTTTTTTGTTTGGCTCTATGCGTCCATTTATTATTTAATGGCAGTCCTCCGTGGAATACATGTGTTAATAAGCAAGATGGCGGAGATTTGTTATCGTTGCGTGCGTTTAGCGGTTTTTAACTAAGTTAGAAATTGTTTTTTATTGGAATTTTGTAATTCATACCATAACGATTTTACAAATACTGAATTTAATATACTTTTCAATCTAACAGTAAATTATATTTGCATGTTTTATCATGCACGATTTTGCAAAAATTGTAAAATGTATGATGTATCGAAATTTTGATTAGTAGTACAAATTCCACCCAAAATCTGTCCACAGATTTTTTTTTCTATTTTTCTCGTGCTTGCGACTCCATTAGGTATGCACATTTTGTTTTTGGAAGGAAAAGAAAAAATCATGCATTTAAGGGTTAAACTTATAACCGCCAATTGACATTTTCAATTATCGCTCCAGAATTCATCATCAGCCTATGATAGTCCATTGCTGAACGTAGGCCTCTCCTATTAACTATGCGTATAATCGTTAACACATAGTACTCACAGTGCCACAGCAGTCTTCGTCTCCATGGAACAGGTTGGCGGTTGTATCACGTGATGTCATTCTGGAAACCATTGTGTGACAATACCCTGAGGCCGCTGCCCCACACTCTATCACGCCTGATTGCAAAAATGCGAAGTTGCGCTTCAGCAAATATGATGGACGCACTACAGTACTTTGGCAGCCACAACAGCATCCTCAATATATTATTATACTGGATCTTTAAAGCGTCGTAGGTCCTCTGTGTAAAACGTACCCACAGACTGCAGGTGTAGAACGCCTGACAATAAGCTTTGTAAAGCGTTAATTTTACTTCTTCTTATAGTTTCCGCGTAAATCGGCTACGACAGACGGGCATGACGAATCTATAAGTTCCTGTTTTGCCATTTGAGAACGGAACTCTAAAAAAGGCTGTAATAATAAAATGGCAGATATTTAACACATAATACTCACAGTGCCACAGCAGTCCTCGTCTCCATGGAAGAGGTTGGCGGCCATGCGCACGACCTCCGCTTCCATCTTGTTGATGCCGGGAAACACGTCGGCGTGGATTGATTTAAACTTTCACGATTATCACTCATATTTTAAAGACAAACGGGTCTTAATTAACCACTGGATTGAGCTCCATAACCCGAAAGTCCTCTCAACCGAGCGTATACATCATAGCCGAAAAGTACGTGAAGCTATTGAAATTAAGAAACATCGGAATTTTAATCAAAATGAGGGGCAAGGAATCTCGTCCGCGTGGAATCTCGTGATTTACAAATGTAAGCGTGGTGAAACATCCATTTTTAAGCCGTTGGATGTTGTGAGTGTTGTGTGAGGCCTGGTGACAACGCTAGCCTAGAAGTGAATAATCAAGATCAAGTGCGGGTAGTTCGAAAAACCCGCGCAGCTCGAAGGTGTTGATACATTCTCTCGCCAGTCTGCCTGCGACCACGGGTGTAACGTCATGCCCGAAACTTCAGGATATAATTAAACGTAAGTTTACGCGATTAAGACCCGTTTGTCTTTAAAATACGTCGGCGTGGAGCTTCGTGTATGTTAACACATAGTACTCACAGTGCCGCAGCAGTCCTCGTCTCCATGGAACAGGTTGGCGGCCATGCGCACGACCTCCGCCTCCATCTTGTTGATGCCGGGAAACACGTCGGCGTGGAGCGGATTTGTGTATGCCGTTAAAGAATATGCGTCACACGCCACCTAGAATATTAGTTTCAAATACTTACAGTATTCATTAATCACCAAATTCAAAATTAAAAAAAAAAAAAAGATTTCTCCAAGATCCTATCATCACGGTTTATTTTGAAGTCGGTTAAAATGGTACATTACGACACAAGTGCGAAAAACATGAAATTCATTCATTCATGAAATTTGAAACACGACCGATAGGGAGTGTTTTAAATCGACACAAGTTACGAATTTCGTTTTTGCACGTGTCTCGTACGACGCTTTTTATATATATAAGGTCTTAATTCATTCGTTGCAGATATTTTAACACATGATACTTTACATTAAAATAATTAACTTTAAATATAAATTAAAAAAAAAAATCATGTTACTTTTTTGATTTCATTTTCCTAACCAAAAAATAATAATTATAATTTCGTCTAAAAAAATCATCATGTACATTATCACATGTCACAATAACACTGTCTGTCATGTCATCAAACGACACAATCCAACGGAAAATAACATGGCATTGACAATCAAGTATTAAATTTATCGACGTGAAGTGGCCAGTTCCAGTTAAGTGGTACGTAAAAGAGGTACGAGAATCTGTTCAAAGAGTTTTCATTTAATAATCACATAAACAGGGTGTCTTTACGTAGAAAATTAGTTTTTCCGTTTTCTCAAAAAAAACATCGTAAAAGCTATAATGTTTCACAGTTTAATATACTCCAGAGACCGAGTACCGACTGTAAAAATATCTGCATCTAATAAATTAGGACCTTATATATATACAGGGTGTAAGTCTAATACGGGCGAAGCTCTTAACGGGTGTTAGTTTACGACATCATAAGTACATTCAAATAACTTTTTCTCAAACTTGCTACGGAATGTTGATGTTATTTACTTTAAATTAAGCCCGGAAATACTATGTATCCGGTGTCATATGCTAAGATGATATGTAAAGAGATTTCATGTATTTATTTCACACCTAGGACTGCAAACAAACTGTCTTTTGTTTTGAAACGTCAAATTGTGACACTAGGTCTTGACATTCAGCCACAGAAAAAAAAATAACCTAAGAACTAATGTCTATATCAACAGGTAAAAGGATACCTCAAACAGATTTAAAAAAAAGTTAGGCGCGAATGTTTTTTTTTAATGTTGTACGACCAATAGTACAGTAGTACTATTGGTTTATTTACAAATCAAATAGAATGGTTCGGCGAAATCAATTCGTTTTATTTCATGGCAAGTTTGAGAAAAGCACTATACAAATATCGGCGAGAAACAGGGTTACAGGCCGCGTATTCCTATCTGGCCTCAGTTCCTTCGGCCAGATATATCTACTTGGCCTGTAACCCTTCGTTTCCCGTCCTCTATAGTAGGTAATGTACTATTACTTAAAATTAAAGCAACAAAATTTTCCATACAAAATAATTCGGCGCGCAATGTAGAGCAACATACGCGAGTTAAAGACTCGATGACAGCTGATTTCAAAAGCAGATGACATAACTGTCATATCAACAATAACAAATGTTCGTACCTACATTGCTGCTCCGATAATCTTAAAAAAATTCTGTGGGATCATAATTGAGAGTAATTTTAAAAAAACCTTGTAATCCATGATTACACTAATGAATCCCATGCCTGGTTTAATTGATCGCCCGTATTAGACTTACACACTGTATATATCTTGGGACATCTTACACAAATCGACCTAGTCCCACGGTAAGCTCAATTAAGGCTTGTGATGTGGGTACCAGGCGACGATATACAGGGTGGTCCAAACCTTGACGTCAAAAAATTTTTTTTAGGTTCCCTACGTCATGGGCTATCAGAATATACCCCATGTATGTTAACCGATTTTTTTGTAGTTTTCGAGTTATGAATTTTTGAAAAAATTTTTTTTGAGATATTCAGGATTGAAGAAATTTATTGTTAAAAAAAAACTGTTAGGTTTTTTAACTAGTTTCTTTTTGTAAAAGTATTACTACAAATAAAGCATTTACTGACAAAAAAATTAGCGTCCTCACTTTGATACAAGTAGGATAAAAAATACAAAATTCAAAATTTTACGCTAAAAACGCATCAAAATAGCATTAATGTACGTAAATAAAAAAAATAAAACATAACCCAAGGATTTTTGCTAATGTAAAGACTGCCCTAGACCTTAAACCTTCGTAAAAGCAAAAAAAAAGTGATACTTAATAATGAGGATTTTTCGGAGTACCTAGTCGGTCAAATAAACTTAAAAAAAACTTCTACATTTTTAATTTAAAAATAAAGTGAAATTTCGTCTCTATTGTTGTTCTTATCAATAAACAAAGACAGAAAATAGCACGAAAACTCAATTTGTAGTTATTCAAGTAATTTTTTACTACTTTAAAATTTTAAGCTTTTTTAAGTTTATTTGACCGACTACTCCGAAAAATCCTCATTATTAAGTATGACTTTTTTTTGCTTTTACGAAGGTTTAAGGTCTAGGGCAGTCTTTACATTACCAAAAATCCTTGGGATATGTTTTATTTTTTTTATTTACGTACATTAATGCTATTTTGATGCATTTTTAACGTAAAATTTTGAATTTGGTATTTTTTATCCTACTTGTATCAAAGTGAGGACGCAAATTTTTTTGTCAGTCGTCGATTTATATGTAGTAATACTTTTACAAAAAGAAAATATTTAAAAAACCCAATAGTTTTTTTTTAACAATAAATTTCTTCAATCCAGAATTTCTCAAAAAATTTTTTTTGAAAAATTCATAACTCGAAAACTACAAAAAATCGGCTAACATACATGGGGTATATTCTGATAGCCCATGACGTAGGGAACCTAAAAAAAATTTTTTGACGTCAAGGTTTGGACCACCCTGTATTATAATAGATAGGTACATATACATAGATACTTAAATACATAGACAGCCATGACCAAGGAACAAATATTACAGCACAAGTGCGAAAAACATGAAATTCGAAGCGAGTCGCGATATTTTAAAACACGACCGAAGGGAGTGTTTTTAATAGACACGCGTTGCACCATCTGTACTAAAAAGTAAATTATAGCAATAAAATAGTTTGTATAACTTACCTTAGCAATTTCTTGACTCAAATGGTACACGGCGCCCGAAACAGTGCCGCTCTTCCAATCATAAGCACCTAAAAACAAGTGGGAAATTAAACCCTTCAGTCGTGTTTTAATTTATCGCAATCTATTTCGAGTTTCCT
>JALPQI010006772.1:0-64420 GCA_025490895.1 Thaumatotibia leucotreta
AAATCAAAGGAAAAGAAAATATTGGATAAATCCATATCTTTCTATTATGAATCATGATGGAAGTCATTTCATAAGGAAGTACAAGGCACTGTAAACAAGTGATCACAAGTTTTATGATTATTTTAGAATGTCTGTGTCAAGTTTTAAAGAACTCTTATGGAAAATATCACCTCGTTTAAAAAAGCAACACGTAATTAGGAAACCAGTTGGACCTCTGGAGATGTTGGGATTAAATTATTGTTTATTGTCACTTAAACAAGTATGTTTATACTAAGTCAACATTTTAACTATTGGGAAATAATTAATACTATAAATTAGCAACTTGTATGTTTTAATGATTAATAATGAACCACTGTAAAAATAATTATTACTCTAGATGACAACATTTAGTTTAAAATAATATGTGTATCCATATAGTCTTTATGGCATCATCATCACTAAAAATCAACAACTTATTTAAAAGTATTCATCAAGAATCTAGATAAAACAGATATTTTTAGTTTTTATGGCATCAATTAATATCTCTAAATATAAATCAACAACTTGTATATAAAAATAGGAAACAGTATTTATAACAAATCTAAATAAATCACAGGATTGAAGTCTATAAAAGCCTCATTAAATATCACTGAAAATCAACAACTTAATGTATAAAAATATTTTCACGACGACAAAAATTACAACTTTTTTGTATAATAGGCAACACTGAAAATCAATAACTTATGCATCTGCTTCACACGGCACCGCAACGTTAAACTGCCCGTCGCGACAACGTGGATTTGCCCGGCGCCGCGTCGTAATTTCGCACGGTGGGATAACTTGCAATGCCACGACGCCGCGCCGTAATTTCCCACGGTGCGATAACGTGCAATGCCACGACGCCGCGCCGTTTTACGTTTACGACGCCGCACCGTGGTCATGTGGCCGGGGCCTAATAATGTTATTTCTGGAAGGAGATAAAACACATTATTTATGATTACGAGTAAACTGATGGACGGTTATTAATAAGAGTTAGTATTTTTATACATGGGCGAATCAACTTTATTTTGCGGTTATTGCCATGGTTACGGTCTCCTGAGTCACACTCGTTTTATGCCAAATTAAAGTACTTAAACTACGCATTTTTTTGGTTTTGAATAACCCCTTTCATTAATCGTATCTACAAACACAGATATGGATGCTTGCATGTTAGCATAATTTAAATAGCATAATTTTGCATAAAACCTGTGTGGCTGAGGTGATCATAACCATGGCAATAATAATAATAGACAAAAAACCTGATTCACTCACCTACGATTATGAATATGAGGGTAAGTGATAACTGATAAAATATTTAAATGCTAAAAAATATGCTAATAATATTTTGTTTTCTCAAAGCATGATTTTTTAAATAAGCGATTTAAATACCAACATGTTTTTGTATCATAATCAGTATGACTTGACATCAGGCCTCCGTTAAATCTAACTCATACTTCGAAAACAACATCGCTGTGACTTGCTTGATATGTACATCAATGCCAGCTCTTTTGAATCAACCTGTACAGTGTACAGTCAATATTGATGTGTTGTTGATTTTAGAAAGGGACCGCAAGATCCATGAAGGTGACCTGGCGAAGCAGAAGAAGCGGTACAGCCGCGACATTCGTCAGATGCGCAAGGACATCACGACGAAGCGAGCGGAGTTGGGCGTGGCGGTCTACGGCGACAAGCAGTTCCTACGCAACGCGTTTCAGGAGCACCGACGGCTTCAACTCACCTATATGAACAGCCAAGCTGAAGTAACTCATCCATCATGGCTTTCCTAATAGCCCCTTCACAAAGATGTGGTTTCCAGGCAGCGTAAGCGTTTCACCTGTGTTCCGCCGCCACCCGAATAGATCGCCTCAGCACATTGACGATAAAGTGCTTATACGTGTTCAAAAACGCGACTAGCATGTGACAGACTCTTCATAGGAACGTGCCCCAGCAATGCTAATCGCTTTCCAATTTTACTAATTTTGGATTGGAGTGTTGCAGCGTCAGTCGGCTTACCGCGAACATCGAATATCGTAATTTTCAAGCATCTCGATCTGTATCACTTACAACTACAAATTATATGACCAGTCTGTATGTGTTCATACTTTTAGGTAAGGTACCTATTACTTGCCTAGTAGGTACTAACGCCTACATAGTTAACTGACACTATGTGATCCCATTTCAACGAACATAAAGTGCACGGTTGTGCGGTAAGGGTAAGTACTCGTAAAACTCATTCAGAGTACCATGCATGCGTATGTAGTTATTTACACACGAAGATAGTTCTAACGGAATTGCGAACTGCTTAGTTGTTTACATTAGCTACGAGTAAATCTAGCGTTTACCTAAGCCACACGAGGTAAAAACTAGTAAAAAGTAATACCTATGTATACCAGTCGTCAGTAGAAAACAAAAAATGTAAACGAATATGGCTGACTTTCCATAGCATTTCACATCTTTGATACATTTCGTGAGACATGTTCGTGTTCGCTAATATAATATTTTTATAATAAATATCAATAATTTTAACTAATATGTAGATACCTACAACAAGTCGATGATAAAACCGAAATTGTGTTCTGAAAGTGCATGATTATGAAATAGTTCAAGTTTCTAGGTTTGATTACTTTTTGTTTTGAACTGACGAACGGTATACCTAAGCACGGTTTATTTCGTAGTTAGAGAGGTCTAAGTAAATAGACTATTTGCGTTCAATACTTTCTTACCATATTCCCTAGGAGCCAGTTCCACCGTCGCCGAATAAATTATATTTTTTGTAAGATAAGTTAACTGTCCATGTCAAGTCAATTTGATATACGAAATAAACTAGGCTCTTAAACGATTTTTTTATAATAACACATATTGGCGACAAGACACCCACTTCATGTTTCAGGAAATTGCGGAATACGAACTCTTTTGCTATCGACGTGTTAGATGAAAGAGTTGTGGCTCCTACTTTGTGATCTAATAAATTATGCATAGGGAGTTACAGCGGCAAGTCGCACAAACTCATCTCCACTAACTGTAACATGCAACCTGCAAGTTTGCAAAGCTTGGCAAACATCTGAACAGCAATTTATATTCTTACATGTGCTAGAATCGTAAAATGTATCCGCAGAGGTTGATGAAACTAAATAAACATTGTTTTTTACAGAAAGTTGTAGAGAGCATCCACCAAGAAAATTTCAATAAAAGGAAACAACTCGACAGAATTAGATATACCAAGAAGAAGAAAATGGAAAAGTTTCGGCTAACACAGGTAGCTATTTATCCGGATTATTCACAATTCGAGCAAAAATTGTTTTTTTATCATCTTTATTGTCAGTAATGGTAGGAATAGGAAGTACCTATGCGAAAATCTAAAATTTACATTGGTCCGGTTTAGTGATGGGTCGTTCCCAGTAATTTTTCCAACACCGTATGGGGAATATTCCCAAATGGACACTTTCCCAATATTGGGAAATTATCGGGAACGACTCATTACGGTTCGTAGGCTACTGTATACTAAGCTGTTTGTCATTAGGCAAGCCGTACACCTATGTTTGTAGTATGCACATTTTTCACATGTTTGTAATGTAAATGAACCCATAGAATGCTCAAATCATGCGTGAAATTTAAATTATCATTATAAGTTGCATGGAAGGTAGGTAGGGTAAAACAAATGGAGAATACCTTTACCTATACTAGCTTCAAAACGGAGTAATTCACGAGTATATATTTGTCAATAATCAGTTCTCAAGAGGGTCCCTTTGCACGTTTTTTACTGTTAATAATCATAGCACGATCTAAGCATGATTTGTTAGTCTTTTATGTTATGCTAGGTAATTAATGGTACATATGTAGGTACCAAGCCGCGACCTTTTATATGCCATTAAGAAATGGTAGTTTGATTATTCAGGAAATACATTACCATTGTAAAGTAAAAGCACTTACCTATTAATGTTTCTGTAGGTATGTAAGCACACAAAAGCTCTAATTATTTTCCTTCATTGTATAAATTTGACACATAAGCTAATAAGTTTTGTATGAAAAAGCAATTTAAATGTAAGTATTGTATTTGACGGCTAGAACATTAAAGTAGAAAATTAAACTGGGGAAGTTTGTCAATTACCAGTTCTACACATATAATTGAATATCTACTCCCTATCTATGACTCGAAGATACTTTAAAGCAAAATTTGACCATTCCCCGTAAATCTGAATATTTTCTAAATTACCGTTTTCATCAGATTTTAGCTACCCCTTGCAGGTATTAAAGTATCCCTACTAAATCATACCCGTAATGTATTCCGTCTACGCCACTTTCGCCGGGCATGCTCGTAGGTTTTATTTACTTACCTACCTGCGCTGCGAGTAATGGCACAAACCGTTACTCTTGATAATTGCCTGAACTCAGCGAATATACCAATGATAGCTACTTAAGGGGCCCCTAATATGGAAATTTTCAATAAATTTGCATTTAAGAAAAGACACGTTTCAATTAGGTATGAGTAGGTATGGCAGCATTCTTACATGAGGTTGTAAAATAGGCACCAAGTAGATTTGCGAAAAAAGTCACGGATAACTAACTAAATACAATCATTATAAGGTTTTGAATGCACAATTTATGTAAGTTTATTTCATATTCGGTACTTATTATGATCATAGATAATAAATAAAAGGTTTTGTATTAACTATGTAAATAGTAGAATGAATACTTCGTGCTACGTTTAGTACCTACACACTCATTGTCCTTCCAAAGAAGATTCGTTTGTGATTTTTCTCGTCTTCATAAGAGGTACGAGCAAAATTCATTTGTCGGTATAATTTATATGGATATAAATGGGTATGAGCACACCACTAACGCGTATCACATTCAACTACAGGATGCTTAGCCAAGTTGCCGATCGCTAGCGCTTAGTAGCGTAGCGTAGTTTTCCCTCTCTCACTCTTTCACATTAAAGCGACAAAGACAGTTAGCTGGCTTTCGTTTACGACTGATGATTAAGCGCTAGCGATTGGCAACTTGTCTAAGCTCTGAAATGGAATTCGAGATCAAAAATGTAAACAATCTATGACAATGACATGACATAATAAAGTCAATGTTATAGTGACATTCCAGGGGTATAAAACTTTTTATTTTTTAACACCTTTATAAATTAACGTCGCATTGTGAGATGGGTTATTTATTTTGATTTATTTGAACACTTACAAACTATCCTTACAGTACAGGTGCTAAACCTAAGACAATGCTTGATGTTTAGATGTAGATACGCGAAAGTCAAAGTATGTTCGATACATAAGTATCACAATCATTAACATATTTTGGACATGACTATAAAAAACATACGTCTGAGTGTCCACGGTTCCTGGTTACAAAAATAATACCTTGAAAATTTGCTAGAATGATGTAAATAATCAACATAATCAATGCTTGAAAACCAATGTCGTGTTACTTTAATCTTTAGGATAGTCGGGGAACGATTTCCCGTCTTCATCTATAGTTACAATCGAAATCAAATGATTAAAAATTAAAAAAATAAAATGATTGATTTGTAGGCAAAAATACTAAAATTTGTATTCATGTACTTTGTAATGCTAAATTTTAGGAGTTTTTATGAATTCATAAAAGAGCCATTTGGAGCACCATCTTGTTTTGATTTTTTTCAGTACATTGTTATAACTGCGAACCAAATGTTTAAAACTTCTTAACATTGCCAGTAGTATAAATTAAACACCCTACATTTTATTAAAACTAGAGAAATATATCATTAAAGAAATAATGTATGATACTAAAAATTTGTAAAATATTTAAAAACTGTACGTACCGCCAGTGACTGTAAATGCGCATTTTTTTAAAGTATTTCAATGATTTTAGATTACCCACCTCTCGCGATTATTTTTTTGTGTTGGTATCCCATTTGTTTACATTTTTGATCTCCAATTCGATTTCAGATCTTAAGCACCTTGCAGGCTTCTTAGCACATGATTGGTGTGACAGTATGTCGCCGCGAGATAGATCTCCCGTCCTTCACTACCTATATTAACAAAAGAGGGACGGATAGACTATCTCGCGGCGAGATACTGTCGCGCCAATCATGTGCTAAGCATACTGTATTACTTACACTTTAGTAGGTACGTCACGGTTTTTGTTTGTATTGTTCAGCTACAGTCCGCGGAGCTGCGCGACCGGCTGCTGTACGAGGTGGGCGGGAAACTGCCCACGGAGATAAAAGAGCAGGCAGTGGCCAACTATGTGCAACGCGCCAATATTAAGAAGAACGCGGCCCTCGCGATCAAAGTCATGTACAAGAAGATCCTCGATATACTTAAAAAGGTATTTTTTAAATGTTTCATATGGGAGTTGTTAAGTTTGTCATCGTAGATAAATAGTTACATATACCTAAGTCACAGTTGAAGAGATAGTTACTTGATAAACTAAGTTTAACTGCCGAGGTGATTTGGATTTTCATTTTTTTTTTATACATAATCGCAACCTTACATAAAGGTGAGAATAAATACTCGACGCATGAGGGACCCCCAGCTCATCAACTAAAGGTTAAGTAAAAGATACCTAATGTCAATTACATTTGTATTTGAAATTTGCAATCAACATGTGAAAACTCAAGAAAAAATGCGGATGTTCCATACATTTTGGTCAAACTATCTTAGTCTTTTCTATTTTTTTAATCCGTCTATTCATATGCATAAATTATATATTTAACCTAAAAAGCATGACGCTTTTCTATGAAACACGGTTTTTTTGAGTTTTCATATTTTACACCGTAATAAAAGTTGTTCAAAATCATTTAATTACTGGTTAGTAGGTACGGTCAAATCGTACATAATTTTACCCTAAACTCGCAAATCAAGTAGTATCGCTGCATTTTTGGTATGTTGTTTAGACACCATAGGACAGTATAAAACCATATTTTGCAAGCAAAAAGAGTTGTGCTAGCTGGGTAGTACGTGAAAAACTGCGAAATTTACGGCCTTTTTTTTAGTTTCTGATTTTTATTTAAATAACCTTACGTTTTTTGATATCATATGTAAATAAACGTTTAAAGACTAATAAATTTCCAATAAGTTGAGCTAACATGCATGACCGTAGGTCTTATAGTTTCAGAGATTCGAGACTTTAAAAAGTACCCCTTTTTGTAAACTAGATAAAATTTGCTAACGTTTTCGACTTAATATCGCCTCACCTAATTATGCTACGAAAAACATGCAATAATGACCTTATAGCGCACTTAATATTCTTTAATTTAAGGGTAAAATTAGGTCAGTGAACTTTGTAGTTGAAAGTATAAACCCGAAATTCCAAAGGCAGGAGGCCCGCTATCTAAGTTTTTCATACAAATCGCAAGTCGAGTTGCAAAGCTGTAATTTTGGTATATTATAAAGGCCTTATAGATATATACGAAAATGCATATTAAAAGAAAAATAATTTGTGCATAGGACGTAAAAAGCGGAAAAAAAATCGCATTTTTTTTAGTTTTTAACGTTTAACTAAAAATCTATTATCTTTTTGATACTAATTGCTATAAAACTAAGAAAGAACATTAAATTTGAAAGTATTTGAGCTATGTTGCATCACCGTAAGTTATATATATTTTGAGATACGACATTTCATAAAGTGCCCTTTTATCAAAACATAAACAAATTTTAGGTTACGTTAAAGCTATTCACTAAATATTGGCAAAACGTTCGCGCTAAGAAAAAAAAGTAATTGTAGATAATAACTACATTAAATTTGGAACAAATTGAGCCGATAACAATTACTGTAAGTCTTATAGTTGGGGATATACGAGGCTTCAAAACATGCATTTATTTTCTTAACTTAACGAAGGGCACATTTTGAAATGTCGTTTCTCTAAATCTATATAATTTTGGCTAATGCAAGGTAGCTCAAATCCTTTCAAATTTCATATTCTTTCTAAGTTTGGTAGCAATTAGTATCAAAAAGATAATAGTTTTTTAATTAAACGTCAAAAAGTAAAAGAAGTCCAATATTTTTTCAGTTTTTTTCGTCCTATGCCGAAATTCCTTTTTTGTTTTTCTTGTAATATGCATTTTTGTACGTCCTTATAGGGCCTATATAATATACTAAAATTGCAGCTTTGCAACACGACTTGCGATTTGTATGAAAAACTTAGACAGCGGACCTCCTGCTTATTGAATTTCGCGTTTTTAGTTTCAATCACAAAGTTTACTGACCTGGGTGCTTAGCCAAGTTGCCAATCGCTAGCGCTTGCTAGCGCATCGTAGTTTTCCCTCTCTGTCACTCCTACGTATTAGTGCGACAAAGAGGGAAAACTACGATGCGCTAGCAAGCGCTAGCGATTGGCAACTTGGCTACTATGCACACTGATTTTACCCTTAAATGAAAGAATATTAATTGCGCTATAAGATAATTATTTCATGTTTTTCGTAGCATAATTAAGCTCTGAAATAGAATTCGAGATCAAAAATGTAAACAAACTATGACAATGACATGACATTATATTGTCGATGTTAAAGTGACATTCCAGGGGTATAAAACGTTTTATATCGAATGTATTTTTAACACCTTTGTAAATGGAGGTGGCGTTTTGAGATTAGCTTTTTATTTTATTTTATTTATTTCCACACTTACAATTATCCTTACAGGTACTAAGCCTAAGACAATGTTTTATGTGTAGGTGTAGATACGCGAAAGTCAAAGTATGTTCGACACAAAAGTATAACATTTGTCAATATATTTTTGAACATGGCTATAAAAAAAGATACGGATGAGTGTCCACTGTTCCTCATTACAAAAATAATACCTAGAAAATTTGCTAGAATGATGTAAATAATCAACATAATCAATGTTTGAAAACGTCTCGTGTAACTTTAATCTTTAGGATAGTCAGAGAACGAATTTCAGGCAATGTCTATAGTTGCAATCTAATCACTTTCGATTAATTAATGAAAATGATTGATTTGTAGGTCAAAATAATAAAATCGAAAAGAATGTCCTTAATATTTTCTTCGGTTACCGCGAGGATTACTCATGAAATAAAACTATGAAAACGGATAAACTCGCATATATTAACTAATTTTAACTTCATTCCGACGTTTCGAACACTTTACAGGGTTCGTGGTTTGCGGATGACTGACAATTGAGGAAATTTGATAGATCTACCTCCATCAAAATAAGAAAGATAAGTACAAAACTACCCACCAAAGAAAAAATTACTAAACCACAGACAATAAATTTTAAGGGTGGATGTACATACAAAATTTGCAAATTAAGCTAGTTATTCATTACAAATATTTTCAGAATGAAGACAAGAGACAAAAAATAAATAATCTACGCCGGTTCTATCCCTACGCCACTGCCTGAGAAGTATTTCCTTCCTTTGTATGATTGTATTATTAGGAAGGTATCCCAAAATTGGGACCGGCAAGAAACTCAGCGGGACAACTCTTTTCAAAAAACATTTGTGGTACATCTTAAGATCATCATGCACTTATCTTTCTTATTTTGATGGAGGTAGATCTATCAAATTTCCTCCATTGTCAGTCATCCGCAGACGACGAACCCTGTAAAGTGTTCGAAACGTCGGAATGAAGTTAAAATTAGTTAATATACGCGAGTTTATCCGTTTTCATCATAGACATATAAAATTGATAGACCGAGTCTATTTTATCTGTGGGTGACGCCGGCAATGCCTGTCAACGATCTTTGTTTGTGTATACTAGTGCACCTAAACCGCAAATAGTAAAAGTGATTAAAATAAAGCTTTTCATGTATATTTCTGTTCGATAAGTGCACGGAATGTGATAAAAGTGATGACTTGTGTGGTTCCAGGGTGTAAAAATCGCCAGGGTTACCTGAATGAACAAAATAAAGACATTACGTTTCACCGGCAATTTAGTTTTGACTTGAATTTTAAGATTTCGAACCTTATTAAGGTAAAAGTAACTGAAAATCTTATTCAATATTTGTTGTCGGATACATATGTGTAGTTTTGTGATTAAACCATTTGTATTTACATTCGTAATGTAATTATAAATAGTGGGATTCAAACATTTGTATCGCATAGTGTGGTACTTAAGAGACCGATCGTGATATCGATAAATGTATTGATAGTCAACTCAAAAATGAATCGATGTTTTTAATGTCCAACAGGTTTCCACTGGACACTGAACAAAGGCTATTATGGGTCAAAAATATCAAAAAGGCAGACGACTGGTACCCTAAAGAGTATTCAAAAATATGCTCCGCACAATTTTAAGCTGTTGTTTCAGGCAAGGGTACGCGAATAAGTGATTACATTCTGACGTACTACCCACCGTATTTGGTAATCATCCAATGTCATGTCAACCAGCAAGTAAATTAAATTTAGTTTAATAATGACCCTCATGTGAGGCTTGTGTAGACTGATTAATTTAATTATAAAGAAGCCATCATACCAAAATTGTTAGGTATGCTTTAAGGAATGATAAGTCCATAAAACATGTTATAATGAGAGTTTTCTGAAATCACCAGGGCAGGAGCAGGTCCAGAAACTTGTCTAAATTCTATGTTTATAGTTTCTGGTTTAAATATTTTGTATGAGTTAAAAAAAATACATAAAAAAATTTAAACTTTATTTAAAAAAAAAAACATTTACTTAGTCTTTCTTTGGGGCTAGATAATTGTGTTTCTTAGCGGGACCTTACGGCTAAGTGGCGCCAACTAGTGGCATACGTTTTAGGAAACCCTCATTATGACATTTTAATTAAAGAAAATATTTCGTTAACTTTGTGATTTTATTTTTATCCTAAAATGTAGATTTTGAAATCACGATCGAAGAAGATCGTGATTTTGAGTAGGAAATAAGGTTTATTCCTACTGTATTCGCTACCTAATTTGGTTAAAATATTATTATTGACGATAAAAGTATACGATTGAAGACTGGACATCACTAATAGTAATGACATTTTATCTAGTCAGGTTGGTAGCATTGTTCAAGAAAATGGAGTCGTGGATGGAGTTCACGACCAAGTAGAGCTACTTTATTTGTCTCTTTTTCCTTATGGAATACGTCTTGAGATGGGGTGAAGGATGACAATAGTTTGTTCATGTATGTCTTAATACACGGAATCTTCCCTATATTTTATCTGTGGTTTTCATAGTTTTATTTCATGAATGTCCTTAGTAATGCAAAATTTGACGAGTTTTTTAAATTCATTAAAGAGTCATTTAGAGCACCATCTTGTTTTGATTTTTTTAAGTACATGGCGTAAATACGAACCCTCTTAGTATTCTAGTATGGTTCTTAGTATTCTTACCGTATTAAATTACGAATAAACTAGTTATTGTTATAGCTGCGAACCAAATGTTTAAAACTTCTTGTCATTGCCAGTAGTATAAATTAAACACCTTACATTTTATTAAAACTAGACAAAGATATTATTAAAAATATAATGTTTTACATTAAAAATTAGTAGCATAATTAAAAAATATATGTACAGTCAGTGACTGTAAATACGATTTTTTTTAATAAGTATTTCAATGATTTGGATTACCCACCTCTCGCGAGTAGTTTTTTGTGGTGGTATCCCATTTGTTTACATTTTTGATCTCCAATTCGATTTCTGATCTTAGGTAAGGCGATATTAAACCAAAAACGTTAGCAATACTCAACATTTTATCTAGTTTACAAAACAGGGTACTATTTGAAGTCTCGAATCTCTGAAACTATAAGACCTACGGTAATGAATGTTATCTCATCTTGTTACAAATTTATTCATCTTTAAACGCTACCTGATACATATTGTCAAAAAACGTAAGGCTTTTTTTATAAAAATCAGAAACTAAAAATAGACAGTAAATTTCACAGTTTTTCACGTATAACGCAGCTAGCACAACTTTTTTTTGCTTGCAAAATGTGGTTTTATACTGCCCTATGGTGTCTAAATAACATACCAAAAATGCAGCTTTACTACATGTTTTGCGAGTTTAATGTACGATTTGAGTTTTGACCGTACTAGGTATATTGTATCTGATTATTACTATAAATTGAGTTAAGTAATATTAAATCAATCCGGATCCGTTTATGACCAGTAATATAACAGTAGTTATTAAATCGGATTTTCTTTTAAATATTATCCTACGATATTGCGATGCGGGTGGCGCAGGACCGGTCATTGTGGCAATCTTTGGGGGAGGCCTATGTTCAGCAGTGGACGTCTTTCGGCTGATGTGATGATGATGATATTAAAAAAATATATATGTCGCGTTTGTTTTGTTTCTTTTCCATATACTAATAATCACTATTTATGCTACACTCATATAAACATGCATTTTATTGAGTCTGAGTGATGTTCATCTTACTTAATACATAATAATATGTATGTTTTATCTTGTAGTAGATGTGATCGGTGGCTATCAGTCAGCATTCGTCTGATTAAGTACACTCAAGCCTATACTTTGCGGGGGTTATGACTGTAATGAGACTAATGAGATTAATGAGGCTAATGATGCGCTGTGAACATGCCAGAAATGACGAAGTTAGCAAATTAGAGAACATGGGAAAAATTCACTAATTGAAATGCCAACAGCAACGCGCGTAATGAATTTGCACAAATTGGCAGAAGTGCACTTCGTTTGAAATGTTTTACCGACGCTTAGAGGTTGCGTCACCGGACTTCATACAAATCCACGTAAAATATTCAATCCCCCGCTTTTAACGTCACGTGAAAAAGAGCACCTCAAGGTAAAGTACAAAAGTGCATTCAATCAGGCGCGTGAGAATGTGGCGATCAAATCGGATTCTAATGAAACAAATGACTTGCAGTGGTCTGCTTGAAGGGAATCATAAATTCAGCAGTCACGCTTATTCAATAATTTTGTGATTAAGTTGAAACGTCCTACGTATTTTTTTTGTAATATGCAGTTTACCGTACTTTTGCTTGGCAGGACTCTTCATATTTCACCGTAGTGTTGGAAGCTCTGAAGCTAGATTGCCGCACCCAAGGCAAGTGCCTGATGGGCGCCACCGAGATGGGGCAACTCGCCATGGAGTACCTCGACGACCGCAAGTACGAGTTCAACAAGCTGGAGAAAGAAATCAAAGCCAACATGAAGGAGAGGCAGAGGACCCTCAAACTGATCCGCCGGGAACTCGCTTATTTGACAAACTCCTTTCCTAATTTAATACGAAAGGAGGTAAGGAACTAAAACGTAATCATGTAATTATTAACCTTTAAAATAATTTTGAAAGTAATGGTCATATCATATTGTACACGTAAAAAGCGCACTTTTGGTCAAGCGTTAAATTTCGCGAGTCGCGACATATTATGTCCATGAGTTCTAAATTTAACGCTACCGTACCGTGATCAGTTTAATACTTTTACCGCCATGTATGTTCTAATAATCACCAGGAAGTTGCAAACCTGGACGACTTGTATGAAGAAGAAGACGCTCAGAGTCAGCATTCTGTGCACTGGGAGCTCGAGGAGGTTATGAGCATCTGTAAGCGTCTTCAGAAAGCAACACTCGTGTCATCGTTCGACCAGATTCTTTTAAGGCATGTATTTACTGTGTGTGCATTTAGGCCTATTTATTATTATTAATAATATAAACGAATAAACGATCATTGAATTAGGGAGCCAAGGGGATACCAGACATCCTGAGTCGTGACGGCAAACGGGAAAAACCTTAGGTAGGTACTTAAATAATTCAGTCAAAAGTAAAACTTGAATTAATTTTCATTGTTGCTCATTTATTTTCTTTTTATTTGACGGCCCTGTAGCTCAGTCGATGGTGACCCTGCCTACAAAGCTGGAGGTTCTATACTCTGTATGGTTTGGTGTTTAAAAAAGGTAAACAATCTTGCAGTATCTTTGTATTGAGAACTACGAGAGAAAATAAGTTTTAGCAAAATAATATAAGGTCCTAATTTATTAGTTGCAAATATTTTAACACATGATACTTTACATTAAAATAATTAACTTTAAATATAAATTAAGAAATCTTTTCATGTAACTTTTTTGATTCCATTCTCCTAACAAAAAAATCATTTTAATATCGACTAAAAAAAATCATCATGTGCATTATCACATGTCACAATAACACTGTCTGTCATGTCATCAATCGACACAATCTAATGGAAAATAACATGACATTGACAATCAAGTATTTAATTTATCGACGTGAAGTGGCCAGTTCCAGTTAAGTTGTACGTAAAAATGGTACGAGAATCTGTTCAAAGAGTTTTCATTTAATAATCACATAAACAGGGTGTCTTTACGTAGCAAATTTGTTTTTCCGTTTTCTCAAAAAAAAACATCGTAAAAGCTATAATGTTTCACCGTTTAATATACTCTAGCGACCGAGTACTATCAGCTGTAAAAATATCTGCATCTAATAAATTAGGACCTTATATATCAAGGAAATAAGTACAGTGATTTAAATTGTTTTTAATTAATTAAGTACCTACTTTGGATTTTTATATGCATTTTTCAATAAAGATATACTGCAAGTTTACCTTTTTTTAAACACCAAACCAAACAGAGTATAGGTTTAGGCCCCGGCGATTTTTTTGCGTGTATATCACAAATATTTGTGACTTGATCAAGGTACGTTTTCTATGTATTTAGTTAAGTACCTATTTATATATTATGTATCGATCTATTATATATATCGTCGCTTGGTACCCACAACACAAGCCTTCATTGAGCTTAAGTAGTGTGGGACTACGTTGATTTGTGTAATATTATCCCACATTTATTTAATTTATCGTATATTGCAACAGGTTACCAATTGTTACAAAATATTCGGAAACTTACGAATTCTACTTAGTTGAAAATGTTTGTTGTTTTGAAATGCTGTCATGGTCATAACATGCTCGTATAGAAAACAGCCCATGCATATTGCATTTGTTACTGATCTCGATATTAGTGAATCTGTATCAAAATCTGGTCAGAATTTATTGCGGAATTCATGAATTTTGTTTTTTAGTTACTATGAATAAGTTTAAAAACACGCTTACAATTCAGAATACTCGTATTCCAAATTAAGAAACAATGTGATACTAAAATAATATATAAATGTCAAATGAATGCCTAGTTATTGCCTAAGAGGTAAGTCTCTGTAAATTCATTTGGTTACTCTAAAAATCTAGTTACACATTATAACTAAAACATAGACTCAGCGTTTCATCAGCGTTTCACAAGGAGGTTCAGCGTTTATGGTGCCGTGATTCAATGTGATAGCAACGACTTCAAACGATAAAAAAGGAACCATCATAGACCATAGTACCAAGAACCAATAGAACCAAGTATTTTTCTACCTACTCCTTTCACCTGTACTTCCTTAGGTGGGTAATAAGATGACCTGCAACCGCTGGGCCGTCCCAGCAGGCCTAGCCAAGATGTCATTCTGCTATCGATAAGTAATAAATGTATGAGAATGACTGATTCGAACGAGAAGTCACGTGACCATTTCCATACAATATTATATGGTCGAGCCCTTCTAGTCAGAAACACAAGGCTTCAAAATTAGTACATTGTGCATCAAGGGAGGTAAGTACGAAATTACTAACGAGAGTGTTAGAAGCCTGACGCTGTAGGCGGAGGGCTTTTAATGATTCGAGTTAGTATTCCGCTTACCGACCGTGATGCATACAATGTTTTTCATTACACTTGCGGACAAAAAAATAGTTCTAAGACAAAAAAAATCTATCATGTACAGACATTTCTATTACTCCCTAGGGAATTTCACTTTTCTATTACGCTACGCATGCAGGCAATGGCGCGCTTAGACAGCAAGTGTAATGAAAAATATATTAGGTATGTTACAACGCATGTTCAGTTCATACAGCAATAGCTCACCGTTGGAGGGGACTCTGCCGACTAAGCTGGTCCAAATCCTGGTGAGGCCATATATTGTGTGGTGAACAGGGGTATTTATACCAGCCTTGTTGTACCTATATATTTATCTATATGACTTATAAGTATGTGTAGTCATTTTTGAAGAGTCGCCATGTAGAGCATGTCATTGTATGTATAATAATTTCAAGCTTGACCTTTAAGTAAATAAAATTTAATCGTGTGGCGTCCGCTAAGCGTGGATTCGCATCTCACAGAAATAAGTCACGGTAGCACGAGCAAAATTTAGCTAGGGACTTCCACTCGATATTATTTTATCAATAAGTTATTCTTTCTCATGACAGAAGTCTAAGAAGTAATGTTATGACTTCGAGATAAATTTGACTAAATTGGGCTTAGTTGTTAGGCAGTCGAGGATTAAATCGCTCACTTTAGATGGAAATTTATAGAATATGAAAACAAAGTTAGTTGTTAAAGTTGTTTTTAATTTGAATTTTATAGTTCCTTAAAAAAACATAAGTACGTAACATTGCTGGTTAGTAATTGGCATATTTCAGTAATTTTTTTTTATTCGCTGAACTTGTATGAAATGTTATTTCTAAATGAGTATTCACTTATCGATGATACTAATATCCCTGGTTAATTGATGTTATCGCCATCGCGGCTTCTATGTCTGTCCATGACCAGTAAATTTAATATTACTACTTTTCAGGCTACAAGAGCAAACATATCAAACGGAGCGGCTGATGACGCAGCTGCAACTGAACAGCATGAAGCGTAATGCGATGCTCGAGAACCGAAAGCACGGCATGCTCATGCTCGACATGCTGAAGAATGTCGGACAGGAGAACACTAAACTGTAAGACTTGGATAGGTATCGCCCGCACACGACAACATGCGGCCGGCGGGGACGATATGGCGCCAAAAGGGTCCGTAACGTATTCGTTCTTATTTTAAAATCACAGGTTGCATTGTCCCGAAAATTTAGTTATAACAGTTTAATACAGGGATCGGAACCGGTTTTTTAGAAAAACCTCGATATAGCTCAATATTTTAAAATCTTTTACGCTCTTTATGTAGTATTCGACATTTTAAGTAATTATTAACATTATATTTTTCAATTACTCCATTATCAAAAAAAATATAAACCGAAGAACGAAAAAGAACGGAATTCGAACCGTTCTTTTGTATGGAGCAAAAACCGCTATCCGATCCCTGGTTTAATATACAGTGAAATTTTGAGGATTTTTCTCTGTCACTCCAACGAAAGCGAAAGAATTAGAGAGAAAGAAACAAATCCTCGAAATTGGCGGATTGCGAAGTGCATGGTAGGGCCGCTGTACACTTATGATGCCGATTGCTGCAGCTTCTACGTTATCGACATGAAAATTACGGCATCTGCTTATATATTACTTATTATTATTAAGTACAGTCGTCTTCAAATATACAGGGTGAAACATGAGTCGTGACTGTTCACGACTCATGTTTCACCCTGTATAATTACGGTTTAGGCGCCAAAATAATAAGACGACCTTAATGCTGAAAGGTAATAAAGTTCTGTAAATATATTTTTGGCACCTACACTGTAATGAAGTCTGTGACTTTGACTGTACCACAGATATGCTGAAGCTAAAATTCGACTATTCACGTTTTAATATTTTTCAACACACTTGCTCGTAACGTAGGTATTATTGAACCGCTATTACGCTCATAATCCAAGATATTAAACACGCGTGCTTTTTCATTACGTTATTGTTCTAGTGCGGTAATAACATAACCCGACCAAGTACGTTTGCAAACATTTGCAAGTATTATGTCATGTAGATGAAGCATTCAAATTTAGTCAGGTTATATTTATTTTTTAAATTGACCAAAGAGTTGACATGTGGCAGAAATAGCGGAATCCAGAATATTATTTCAAAATACTATAAATTTTCGTAAATAAATAAATAAAATATTTAAATTGTGCATCCAAGTTATCAAGTAATTATATTAAATGTAAAGTTATCGTATTTTTATTTTATGATAAACGTTAATGATTCGCAGTTTTTTTTTATATTGGCTGTTTGTCAATAGGATTGCTGCCTCACAAATTTGCGCGCGTTTAAAAATTCCTTAGGTATGCGCGCGCCGTTTTAAAGTTACCATTTTGTAATTTTGTATTTATTTTGTTCTTCGGAGTGGAGTGATTTCAAATGTTTGTTGCGTTTATTTTGTTGTGTTCATGGTGGTCACAATACCGCCTCGAGTATAATGATCAACTTAGCACACTTGTATCATAATGTACTATTATTAACCATTCCATTAGCTAAGATTTTTATATACAGGGTGACCCTAACTAACTAACAGTTTTGGATACCATTACAGATAGCTAATTCTTGTTTTAGGAACCATTAGATCGATTTTCGGTAAAAAGAAAAACTGCATTCTTACACTTACTAAAATACGTATAAGTACTCGGGCCCAGGAATCGAACATGCACTTTTTGAAAAATAAAGTTTGGTTATTTTCTTTTGGAAATCGACCGTGTAGCTCTTAAATAGTAAATGCTACAAAGAAACATGATATCTAAAACGAATAAAATGCATTGTTTTTAAACAATGAAGTTAAATTTTTCAATACTTCCGTGCCGCCGCCGGCCCTTTGTCTTTGTATGTGGAAGTTACAAACTATGAGACATCGAAATCTGTTCTTAGGAACCATGGTTTTGTTTTTAAGCTTAATAATAATGGCATGGTTCCTACGAACAGATTTCGATGTATCTCATAGTTAGTAACTTTTCCATATCCAACCTACCGACGTAGGATTAAAATCAGACATTTACACAATTCGAAAGTGTGTAACGCGTATCTGTACGGGAATTTTTAATATCACTCTTAAAAGGGATTCCTGTTTCGCTTTGTAGTAAGGCTACAATCCAATGTCGAAGTACAATCAAAAATGTTAATACCCTTTTTTGGTCCGAATAAAACAACCGGTTATATTTTCTGTTACTACTGGCAATTTATTTTTGTAAAATAGTAAATAACAGAGCTCTATCACCATATTTATGATTTATGAAAGTCGACTGACAAGCTAAACTTACTATAAAAACTGTCCCTACTCTTACCAACCTCGTATGTCACTATTGAATCAGAACTGACGTGCTTTATTTTGTTTCAAGTAGGTATATATTTATTACCTTTCACCTCTTGTTGCTAGAAATTTTCAAAAGTTAACGTTCCACATCTGCACTAAAATTCACATGTCTACATCTTATGAAAATCGGGACAAATTTGTACCTTGTTCCGTTAAAATTAAGATCGGTTTTTCTTCTGAAGTTTGAATTGACTAGATATGTTTCTCTGACTGTATGATTTCTCTTCTAGAAGTAGGCATTACTGGAAAATTGTGGCTATTTGGCCCTACATTACTTCAAATACTATTAGTGGTTAGGTAATACTATTAGATTATTTCTTTGTTTTTCCTTAAGAACGAGCGGTTTATAGGTAGGAAGTCCAATGATAAGATTATTTTTCAGTGTTTCCAATATAGGTTTTTAAGAATCTTATTGTGAATTGATGGTAATCTTTAAAGTCAAACTTACCACATACCTAATCGTGTCTATCAGTTAATAATGTACTCTCTACAATGTCGGCTTACAGGGAATCCCAAATAGGTACATTGTGTGTGGGTCGTGTTTATGCCCGAATAACTGTTGTCGGAAACAGAGAACCACCCCGGGACTTGTCGTGCGAGTAATTTCATTCAATTTGAAGCCAACCGATAGGCTGAATTCATCTATATCTACTATATTTTCTGCGCAGCTACGCTTTTAGAATGGGACGTATGTTTTTGCCTTTATAATAGCTAGTTTGATAATACAACTGAAATGCATGATTCAGTATTAAGAAATCGGGTATCAGTCTGAACATTATAAATAAATAAATATAAAATAAATATCTTAAATATCTTGGGACTAGCGTTGAAAGTTTTCGGATTAAATCCCGTTTCTTTCCAAACAGCTAGTTTTTTCCCGATTTTTTCGAAAAAATCAATGAATGTTTCCACTTTAGTTTTCAACTCTAAGCCAATGTGAATTAGGTCTAATTTTCACTTATACCAGGAGAACGCGATGTCATCGAGGAAAAGTCAATTGAAATAGATGGCAAGGAGTGACAGTGACATTGATTATTTCTGTAAAAACTAGAAAAAAACGGAAAAAAACGAAAATTTCATATATTCCCGAAAAAAACATTTGATTTTTTCCGACATTTTCAACGCTACTTGGGACATCTTAAACAGTACCTATTAAAATGCAATTTCGGCAAGTGTGAAAAGCTATCGTTAAGTATTTCCGTTGATTCATGTCCAGCTTATACTCATGCTATGTTATGTTATGTATCACTTATGTATGACAGACAGATAGGTGCGAATTTACTAATGTGTACCTACATTGCTTGCAACCCACGCACCACCATTCGCAACGTATCACTTTCAACCCGCTTAGAAGATAAACAATGGGCATTGTTTTCAGAGTAGGTACGTGTAGGTGACAAGAGAAAATAAGCTTTTATTTATTTTCTGTTGTTATTTTATTAATCAATATGTACGAAGAAACTTTAACTTTCGAGTTCTTCTTACCTGAATTTGGAAATGAGTGAATTTTGTGGTTTTATAGAAAGTAATACGGTGTAAGAATACATAGAAAACGCAATTAGCGTCAGTAAAAAGAGGTAGTAAAGATATAATACAATAGAATGTAAATGTGTATTTCGCGTAGACATTCTTCTATGATCGTATAGACAAAGTCAAGATTGTCTCAATCTAAAGCGAATTTACGTGATGAGTGTCCCCCGCGGCCCGGCACTTAAGCAGCTGTTAGCGTTCACAAGCCTACTTTCATAAAGTTGGCTAATATCACGAGAAAAGGAATTTTGAAAATATTTAATATTATTACCGTATTGGCCAGCATGCGAGGAAGGAATGAAATGCAGCACAGGATACACATGGATGCGAGCGATGATTTGGTGTCATCACGATACTTAATAATATTTATGATACGAGTGTTGAAAATGGGCATTAAACGAACTAGAAGGACTCACTTTAAATAGTTTGTGTTTTAATATCTAAAATTTGTTTTGAAAAGTTCGTATTTTAGCGATAAGACCGACTGTTTTTTATCTCTTCTTTTAATCTTCTCAATATGTTGTGCTATAAAAAGTGCCTATGGGTGGATTATAAATATTGTAAAACGATAAATGAGAGAAAATTTCTTCGTAAATTCCGTTATGTCCATCATTTGCTAGCAAGATTTATTTTTTTACCTATTTAGAGATTGAATGTGAGTAGGTAATGTTGGTATAATCACGAAATCGTTAAAAAATATTTACGTATTACTGTTGCTATAAGTTCTGTTCTGAGATACGTAATAAATGCATACCTATGTGTATTGCTCCTTAAGGAATAGATAAAAAAAATCGAACTATGTGAAAATTCAATGTGCTTTTACATTTTTAAAATTGTTTGACTCAAAGTAAAGGGTTCTTGTTATTCAAATTGTTTTCCGATAATCGATATAGGTAAACTTGGCTTCTGCATTTGATGCATATTTAATTTTATGATGCATCCAGGCGACATAAAAACGCGATACTAATAACACAGAGACTAAAATACTTGCAGTTTATTTTGTTTATTGAGTCAGATGATTCCTACTAATTTAAGTAGCGTCTACACTCTACAGTGGCTAGTAAAACAAAATTCCTATAAATTATTATATTGTTTGTCCCACTTAAGCTAAATATGAACAGATTGTTGCGTGTTTAAACTTATTGGCTCACCAATAAGTTAACAAATGAAAATATTTTATAGAGCAGCATATTTCGAGTTTTAGTCAGGCTTCAATTAGGTCATCTGTTTTACGCGTAACACTATTGTGTAGGTATGTAGAAGAGAAGAATCTATTGAAGGCCCAGTTAGAAGCGGAACGACGTGAAGAGGCTGCACTCAGTCGGGCTTTGAACGAGAAGGGACAGCTCATCATTAAAATGAAAACGGCTCTCCAACAGATCAATCAGCTGTTATCTAGCGTCGGTGAGTGGTTCAACGTTGATTCACTTGGTCTTAAGAATATTATTAGCCCAATCGGCTATAATATACTACAATTTCAAGTTTGCCATGTCATTTAGCTCTAAATAGAGCGGTCATTGTATCACTAGTAGTTTTCTTGTTTAGTATGCTTTAGATGTGTCAGCCAGGTATTATAATCTATACTTTAACTAAAACTAAATTTATATTATATAAATTAAATGAGACCCTTCTGCAGATTTCGGTCTTTGGGATTATGTTAAATTACAACCCCCGATTCTACTTCGACGTATTTAAATATAAGTTAATACTTAAGAGTCTTCCGCAGCATGGGTAGGACCCCACAAGGCTGGATGACCTGGTCAAGCAGGAGTCCACTGGATGCGGGTGGCGCAGGACCGGTCATTGTGGCAATATTTGGGGGAAGCCTATGTTCAGCAGTGGATGTCTTTTAGGCTGATATGATGATGATACTAGGGAGACCTACAGATTACGCAACGAGAACAAAAAGTAAGCAGCAGCGCGATTCGAATTTCTCTATCTTTATGTACATCACCGAAAACAAAAGGTTAATAATGCCATTTAAGGTTTCGCAGCTACGGCCGGCGTTTATGTTTCGTTTGTTGAATATTCAAAGATAATATCCGATGCTGCCGTGGGTTGATAGCTCTTTGTTTGGTGGAAGATACTTCATTAATACATTACAATGTCCAGCCGCCGACGAATATAAAAGGAGCCACGTTCGACAAGAACACCGATTGTATTTTTTAAATAGAGCATTGCGAATGATTTAACCCTTCATCATGTTCCAACAAATATTAAAACGTACTTTTATGTAAAATTTACAAAATACTTTTATGTAGAATTCTTTAATGCTTTTGAACATTGACTGTATCAGAAAAATTCAGATTATTTTAATTATTTTCAGTCACAGGTTGTTTTGCTACGTGTATAAAATCATTTTTAAGTGAATCAAAAGGTAGTACAATGTGTTCCAACACATTGAAACAAAAAAAATATTTCCTACAATCATGCCATAATAGCTTTAACTGTTAAAATCTCTCGCAATCCTCAAGGGCGCCGTGTTTAACAAGCATAATGTACACAAGGTAGGTATAGTGTTTGTCGTACGGTGTACAGGGTGCTTAGCCAAGTTGCCAATCGCTAGCGCTTACGTCAATCGTAAGCGAAAGGCAGCTAACTGTCTTTGTCGCACTAATATGAAAGAGTGACAGAGAGGGAAAACTACGATACGCTACCAAGCGCTAGCGATTGGCAACTTGGCTAACCAGTTAATGGGTTGTGGCCGCAGGTGCCCCGAACGCGCAGCGGCCGTTCGCCGGCGCCCCGACGGCCGCGCAGTACCGGCTCGACGATTACGTGCAGCCAGTACCGGAGGTGGAGACCGACTGTAAGCATTAACCTTACTGCATTAACCTTTTGACCGCCGTCTTCTGATATGTCCAGATATCGGACAAATGTGCGGCATTGTTCGCAATAATAAGGACATGACTCCAAAGTTTATTTTCAGAAAATTGCCTTTTTGACACCGGTAACTATGCAAACCTTTCTGAATAGACCCTCAAAGCTTCGAAATCAAATTTCAAGAAATTAATTACTCATTCAATCAAATTTGGTTCCATGTTCCGAACAATGACGCACATTTGTCTGATCCCTGGATATGTGAGACAGTCAATATCTAGCTCACCTCACCGTAGAAGTAATAAATAAGACAGGTCTGATTTGGTTTTTGTAATGTAAAAAATTGTCAATTCAAATGTATGTAGGCTCTTATCTGCGAGGTGTAAGTTTGTAATGACGGCGACACGGGCACGCTCGATTAAAAATTCACCCGCGGGTGTTTTCACCTTGGTACCCTATGTTGTCCTGCCTACCACACCAGTAACATCTAAAGTCAAGGCAGACGCCGGTAAATAAATTGTCCTGCTGGCAAATATTGAAGGATTTATATGAGCGAGCACATTTTGACGCGTTGACATAAGTAAAAGTATTATTACTATATTTATTTAACATAATTATTTTGTACACCTGTAACCACAACAAAACAATGTTCTGCATAGGTGAACAGTATTTTTAAGGTTCCGTAGTCAAAGCCCAATAATGAAAGCCATTTAATTTCGTCCACTCCGTCTAGTCGGGGAGCTAAACTTTAACTTGTTCGAGAAAATTACATTAAATCCTACAGTATATTTATTTCAGGAATATGATAAAACATCGTTTTGTGAATATATGAATCTAATTATCCCCGATAAATGTGTGGAGGTTTTTTCATAAAATCAATATCAAGATTTACTTGTTTAATAAAAAGAAACAATAAATCCTACAGTAGGGATTTATTATCCGAGGGGCCCAACTGAATATTTAAGACAATATTTTAAAAAGTCACCACTGAATAATCGTAGATATAGTCAAAAAAAATAAAATAATTTTTAAAATTCATAACAATCCAACAGAAATTAAACAAATGGTGATTTTTTACTATAATGACCCGACAATTATTATACTCATCCAAAGAAAAAATTACGTCAGTGACTCAATGCTAACTATTATTTTTACAGTTTTAACTGATTTACGTGCAGGCGCATTAATTCTACATTTTATTTTTTTAATGTACCTCTTGTCAATAATTAGTTGTGGCACAATACCAAAAAATTGCGCAAGATTTTGTAAGTTATATTTTTTATCAAATAAGGAAAAAAAAATTAAGGTATAGTTTTTTTTTGCATAAGTTTTACGAAAAATCTGGGGATTTTTTTTCCTTAATTATAAATCATCTGAAACAATAGAATGAATGCATAATCTCGAGGGTAGAAATTATTGAACGTGCTGTTCCAATTATTGACCTTCAAGTCCTCGACTGGATGAGAAGCTCTCGCGCGGCATTGGGGATTATTGCATGGTGTGAATCTGTATACCCTAAATATTCATTAGAAAAAGCTTCCGAAACTGTAGGATTTAATGTGACCAAAAACTTTTCTTCCCCCGACTAGTCTGTCAATCTATCAATCCGTATGTCACATCATTTTTACTCAGTGTATAAAGCATAATTATCAACAATATTATTTCACCCATAAACTGTAGAATAAACTTAAACAAGTCACCAGATTGGCTATTAAAATCGATATTAGGTGTTTGCGGTAAATATACCTGTGTATCGTTTTGAGAAGTTGTTTTGTCGCAAAACTATGCCCGATACAGTTGGGTTATTTTCGTAAACATCCCTTCACTTATATATTTTGCAACGTCAGTCCTATCAACCGGACGGATATACCTACTGGTAAAATGCTTTTCCGGTTCAAGTAAAAGGGGTAGTTGATTTCTGGGTCATGCTTTTTCATCCCCATTGAATAGGATTATTGAGTTTGTATTGTTAGCAGATTTTATGCGACTTTAGTATGTATGTTTTTAGATTTCGAAATTTGTTAAAGGAAAAGTCGTATGACATGAATTTGGATGACCTATGTATAAACAAGGCCTCGGATCTAATATACAATATGAATATTTTTTCCCTAAGGAACGTTATTAAAATAAAAATAGTACATTACGATACAGGTGCGAAAAAAATTAAGTTCTAAACGAGTGGAGATAAATTAAAGAACCACCGAAGGGAGTGTCTTAAATCGACACGTGTTACGGAATTTCGTTTTTGCACGTGTATCGTACGACGTTTTTCAGTACATGTGACCCACCGAAGATATCGACGTGATGTAAAATGAACCACTTCTCGCACAAGCGCAAAAATTTATTGCTAAAGCGGACTGAGTGGCTACGGCGTAGCGCTTGGCGGGAGTGCCGTAACGTAGCATTGAATGCACTTACATGAAGATAAAAGCTCGATCAGCCGTCCCGTTTATATATAAATTAAACCTTTTAATTACGAGTTGCCGTCTAGAAATGTTCTTTGGTGGGTATGTATTTTAACTTACCAGATACATTGTCTGAATTTGAATATATTTATTTTTTACTAATAATACAGTATCAAAAAAAAATATCGTTCTCAAAATGAGGTTCTAGCCTTAAAATTGTAGAGTGATCAAACTGTCGACGAGTAAGGGATCGGGTAGCAGAAGTTTCTTTCCACCAAAGGTCAGATGGATTGACTTGTCAAGCGTTATACAAAGTTGCAGCTGAAATATTTGGCAATAATACTTCATGCATTTTAATGAAATATTTTGTAGCTGTTTCATTCACTCATTCTAATTATGATAGTAATCCACAGATTCTTCGTACACCAAGTCAAGTACTCGTATTTATCTACCCCGATATTTATTGCGATAGAGATAGGTAGTGACCTACTTATAGGAAAATAAATATTACCCTTCGGATTTGGCTTTCGTTTTATTAACTAACAGAACAATAACGTAAAAATTGTGATCGAATGATAATTTTGGAACAAGTGCAACTTGTGTTTGATAGTCGAGTTACAGGTGTTCGTAGTCTGCGATAACTGCTTACCACCATGGAGGCAGGCCGTATGCTTATTTTTCACGGTCATGTTAAAAAACAAGTTAAAAAAAAAACAAGTTGTTGTTGTGATAAAAAGTATTGGAAATGTTAAAAAGTATTAAAAAAGTCAAAAAAAAAGAAAATAAAAATTCTTTTTGGAATTTGACATTAGGTCTCATAATATTTTTTGTTTATTTTGATGTCTAGAATGCATAGTTAAAATCTCGCGGTTTCCTCGCGAGTACCCTGTATAATAGATACTTAAATACAGCCATGACCAGAGAACAAATATTTGTGATAAATAAATACATAAAGAATGCCCTCGCAGGGATTCGAACCCAGAACCTCCAGCTTCGTAGGCAGGGTCACTACCAACTAGGCTACGGAAGCTGACAAAGAATCTATATGCTTATGTATGATGTTGCCGTCACATTCTAACAAGTATCGAAGTACTAAAGTGATACGTAGCACTATGAACGATAAACGCGTGACCTCAATTAAGCCACAAGGATGCTTAGCCAAGTTGCCAATCGCTAGCGCTTAGTGGCGTATCGTAGTTTTCCCTCTCTGTCACTCTTCCATATTAGTGCGACAAAGACAGGTCAAAGCCTTTCGTTTACGATTGACGATTAAGCGTTAGCGATTGGCAACTTGGCTAAGCACCCTGTAGTCGTACCATGAGCTGCCGCTACGTTATAAACGCGGATTCTATCCATCCCGCTCGTACTCGCGTAGATATTGGTGTGAGCCAGCTGCATAGAAAGTAAGTCCGCGTTAATAACGCAGCTAAGTACACTTGTAGCAAAATATACGTTGTGCCGTAGTCGACAAGCTGCTAGCGACAGCGAAGCAGAAGATCAGCGTGCTGATCGGCGCCGTGGCCAAGATGGAGCTGACGAGCGAGGTGCGGCAAGCCGCCAACATGTTCTACCACAACATCCTCGCGCGGTTCATGCGCGACAACTACAAGGACGAAATAGTCACTGAAGGAGGTCAGTTAATTTATTTTTCACCTTCCTTGCTCGGAAAGGGCTTTTTTATTCTTTAAAAACAGATAGCAAAGTTGCGTTTTATCCACAAGAGTGCAAAGTTTGAACTTCCCTTGATTTTTTTAAATAAAAGTGTATTTTACATAGATCAGTTGTTTTTATTATGTTGTGTTTCCTCACTTAAGGAAGGTGAAAAGTTTTGTGTTACACACGGCTGCAAAGTTATTTTAGCTCGTGTGTATTGCAACACTCTATATGCTCAGGATTCTATTCTTGAACCACTCGCTTCGCTCAGGATTCTATTTTCGAACCACTCGCGTCGCTCGTGGTTCAATCATAGAATCCATTCGCTAGCTCATGGTTCAACCCTAGAATCCGTTCGCTATATCGTGTTGCAATTCCACACTCGGTTAAAATACAACTTTGCACCCTTGTATAACAAATACCCTCCAGAACACAGTCAATCAATTGAAACTTTAGGCCACTCGGCAACTACCTACGTCACAGCATGCGCGGATCCAGGACTTCGTTGAGGGGGGCACTGTCCTATGACATGATAGTATTTTATACTTAAAACAGCACCTAGGCATACATAAGTCCAATGTGAGGGGGCGGGGGGGCAGGTGACCCCATTGCCTCCCCTGGATTCACGCCTGCGTCACAGTGACATTATAAATCATTTTGTATGTAATTAGTAAAAATAACTTGTATTTTTGTCATGGCCCTGCTTTAGTGTCCCTTAAGCATTCCTAAAACCTTAAGCTAAAACTAAATTTTTTACTGATCTAATACTTTTCTTCTGGTCATAAAGAACCTTAATTCTATTACCAAAAATAATTAAAAATTTCTAAATTTTGATGCTATTTGACAGAACCCTACGATAAATTGCTGTGCGCAGGGCTTATCTTTTTATCATAACACAGGACTAATTGAGTTCGAGATGGAGGACCCCAACGTGCCGGGCCACGCCACCATCAAGCTGCGCAGCAAGCAGCTCGTCGACGCGCAAGTCAGCGAGTTCGACGTGCCCGACACCAAGAAGTGAACTCGACCAGCCCATTATATATTATAAACCTAAATTCCTATTTTTGGTATATGTGTGGAGGATTATACATCGGTTTATTCACGGAGACGTGTGATCAGTTCATATTGTCATGACTATACCTCGATATTTTTCTAGCAGGCACTAGGGATTGACAAAATTAAACATCGACGTAATTGTTGTCGATGAGTACACCCTGTTTTCATAAAAATATTAACATCATAATACCATGTAACCAGAAATACAGGACCCATTTAGGCTTGTTTTAAATATCTAATACTTCATATTAATTATTTCCTATGGCTTTAGAGTATATTTTATTAGTCTATGTTATTTTGATGAGTACTAAATATAAGATATGAGAAAAATAATGTATCATTTTGAGTAGGTGATGTGCATTCTTAATGTATTAAGCTACGGTAAATTATTTTTTTATTACATTTATTTCTCGACCACTATAAGAGTTATCGATAACAATTATGTCGATGTTTAATTTAGTCAATCTCTAGTTCCTGCTAGAAAAATATCGAGGTATAGTCATGAGTGTCATGACAAATCCACGCGTTATTGTGAATCAAACGATATACATATAATATCCTGCCAGAGACAAATTTGCACAGTTAAAAGCGTTTTTGCCGACATGTAGATGTATGCTTAGTAAATGGAAATAGTGTTGTAACTAGGTACTTCAAAATGCATAATATTTAAATTAAATGTACTTAATACTTACATACAGCTATGTTTGTGTCACAGCTTGAAGCTCCTGCACTTCCAACTTTATTTGTTCAGTTAAATCACTGCTGGATACAAGAATAACTCGGTTGCTCAGTAAATTTTACTACAACTTTTATACTTTTATCTCCTGTAACTTTATAATTGATGTCATAGTAACGTACCTAATACTAAAATGTGTTATTGCAACGAATTTGATTAATCAAATAATTTTGGCTCAGTAACATACCTTTCAAATAATGTAGAATCGTACTGCTTCTTCGTTCTATTCGTACTTGTGAAGTAAAAATCCTCTTCCTTTATACATGGAATTAACCCTTTCATGGGTATTGGCAACGTATTTGCCATCATATAAAAAAAAACAAACCAAATCAATTTACTAATACGTAAGTTTCGAAATTGAATGCTTTAGGAGAACTGTCAAACGGTTAAAGGGTTAAATTACTAAGAAAGTAATAAATACCACGGGTGCCACGATCCATATATCCTCCATCCTCCAAGTTCAAGTCATTATGTCTCATTCTGAACAACTGTAGTTTATCTAAACTAGTCGCAGCGGTGCCTTACCAGTCAAATTAGGAAAAACACGCTAAAACGCGTTGGATAAAGATCTTAATGATAAAATTTATCATTTTAATTTGCATGACATTAACGAACAAAGAAAACTGCTATGAACAGTTGCCAATTCAATTATTCACTGTCTTATTGATGAGTACTGAAATAGACCGGCGCGATGTCTAATCGTTTTGCATAAACCAGAGAACTAAGTCAAGGTTATACAAATGTATGTAAACTTCATAATATAGACTGAATGTTCCAGCAGCCTACAGTAAGCACCATTGGCATATGCCAACAGTACCTACACTAATTTACACCATGAGCAAACCAAAGCATCAAAATAGTAACTCATACAATGAGCTGCTATTAACTGGTCGATTTGAAATGAAATCGTGAAATGAAATCGTTTATTCACAATGAACATATGGTAACAAAAGATCTTAAATAACAAATAGTGTATCCCTTAATATATTCAGTCTAAGTAGACGTGTGAAACGCGGCCGTGTGGTGACGGCAGAAAGAATACATTTGTCACCACCCCATCTCCTCCTGCGGGTGTCGTAAGAGTCGACTAAGGGATTGAAGTGTCACTGACCATATTTGATTAAAGATTGATGATGGGCAGCAGCGTCATCATAGTAGACACATTACTGCGATCGCCAATCCGCTTGCCCAGCGTGGCGATTATGGGCATTTACCTCCTAATGCGTCTATACGCATAGTTAATAGGAGAGGCCTACGTCCAGCAGTGGACTTTCATAGGCTGATGAAGAAGAAGACGTGTGAAAACAGATGCCAGTGATATTGATCACTCAGTCATGTAAAAAGTAAATTTTAAATTTGTCATACGGTTCCGTTTCTCGTTCTCGTCATCTACGTTTTTAGGGTTTTATTGGGGACTTAAAATTGTACGTTCCAGTTCCTAAACAAACATGAAGTCAATGTGAGTGTTATTTGATAATAAATATGTACATTGCGTACTTTCTCGATATATCGTACTGAAAACGTACATTTTGGCTATTTATTAGTTCAATTTTACTGAGGACTAGTGGCAGTTGGAGCCTCGTTAGAGCCACAATTTCGCTGTATGCACAACAAAGCCGGCGAAGCTAACAAAGGAAGGATACAAAAAGTTGTAACAGATATAATAGGACCAACTCAGAGTTTCATCGTTGGGCGAAACCGCGAGTTACTTAGTCGGCGGCACAATAGCAAGCTTTCGTCGCGCTCTCTAGTTACATTTGCAGCAAACCAAACTAGTTACAGTTAAACCAACAAAATAAAGTTACTTAGTTTCCAATTATTATAAAGCGTGTCCTTGTAACGTTAACTACAAATAACCGGCATAATCAACGCACTATGCCTATAACTATAAGTTACTAATTAAAATTAAATAAATAAATGTTTTCATTGGAGATATTTATTCCAATATAGTATTTACTAGTCGTACTTGTAAGCCATTATAAAACTACTAAAAAATAATATACCTATAGGGTCTGTGTCTTTTCCATAAGCGATGTGACCTAAACTAGGCACAGAACCCTAAAAATTACTACAATAATTACCTGTACGCGTAGGGATACATAATATTACTTTTACTTATGCGTTATCAAAAAGAGTTCGAAAAGTAAGTACATAATTATGGTATCAGCTTAATTCGTCCCATTCGTTTTTCGTTTATTTCTTATGTCCGTCTCATTCTGTGTTCGTCACGCATTTTTTATTCGTCTCGATCGCTATATGTCTCTATCGTCTCAAGTCCAATTATGTAACCTGTCTCTTTCTTAATAAGTCTTTTTCGTTTTTCGTCACCGTCTTCCTATGACTCATTCTTAATTATTCCCTTTCGATTTTGGTCTCATTCACTTATTAGTCTCAGTTTTTTTCATGCATTCGTTATTGGTCACATTCGTGATTAGTCTCATTCATTTTCAGTCTAATTCTAAGTTCGTTACATTCGTTTTACGTCTCGGTCGCTATTTGCAACCGTCTTTTTCCGTCAATCTTAATATTTTTTTTGATTATATGTGTGACCGTCATAATTTCATCTAATTTCATAGAAGTTTCACATTTAAAATAACACTTCAGTACATATCCCCTAAACTTCAATTTGTTTAACAATTCCGATCCGGAGGAGATATGAATAGCAACTAAGACCTACTTAGTATGGGACGATTAGCGAACGTGCCCAAAAAAGAACGGAACGAGTTACCACTAAAGACAAAAAAAGAGTGAGACGAATAACGAAAGTGACTAAAGATAAAGTGCGAATGATACCAAAAACGAGAGAGACAAACAAAGACATAGTCCTAGGAAGACCGTGACGAAAAACGAAAAAGACTAATTAAGAAAGAGACAGGTTACATAATTGGACTTGAGACGATAGGGACATATAGCGATCGAGACAAATAAAGAATGCGTGACGAACACAGAATGAGACGGATATAAGAAATGAACGAATAACGAATGGGACGAATTACGCTGATACCATAATTATATTACCTACAGTTTGCTCTAATAAAGTAACTAATAATATTATAATAACTTATAAGTAACTAATTGTATTATATTAGGTGCATAGAGTATCAAAAATGATACGACCGAAATGACACATGTCGAAAACAGTACTTAACATTTTATTGCGGACGAGTGCTACGCGCTACGCTCGTAGCCAATCCCGTGATTTTTCCGCTTTGCAGCGAAAGTGGAAAGAGAACGGAGTGGAAGAGTGTAAAACTGAGCAGCAGAGTTCTAACTAGTGGTAGACGTTTACGCTTAAATCCCTCATTACACTCAGGATTCCACTTAAGAATCCATCACTGTGATCCAGATTCTATTGGGGAATCCATTGTTTTCAATTAAAGCCCTCGCAGAAAATATATCATTTTGATTCCTTGTGACACAATCTACTATTATGGGTACTCAATTACAGTTATGAAATACTCAATTATTTGCAATTATCGTTATCGTGAGAGTATTTTATAAATATATTTTTTGCTTTGATTTTTACTCAGTATCGCGGACTCTTTAGGTCCAAGTAAACGAAAAAAGTGTCTCAGGATTTTTTTCCATTATTGTTACAATTTTTTCATAAATTTTTTTCTTCCATTAGCATCGAATGAGCTCGTCATTCTGAGATTTTGAGTAGAGATGACATCAAAAATTGATATGTTAAAAAGAGTAGGCAGGACAAATGTAAAATTTATCACCAAATTAAAAAAAAACATAAAACCTTACCTCAACTGATCTCTCCTAGATTCCATCTCGACGTTATTTAAAAAAATAGAAAAGCGCTTCACGAATCTTGGAAATATCGAGTACTTAACATACGTATAGTTCGAGAAATATAAATTGAATGTTTATATTTACTGTAATGTAGGTAGAAAGATACCCAAAATTACCCAGGCACGCAACTACATCACTTTCATCAGTCACTCAGTCACATTGAGTTTTGTTTGTAGCAACACAATTAAATAACATTTTTTTTTCAATATATCGAAGGAAAATAATATGTTATGAATACGAGTATATCGCCGGTTGACAAGCAAAACTCACTAAGTAACAAATACCTACTTGAAATAAAGCTTGTATCTCAATTCTAATTTAATACTGACATACGAGGTTGCTAAGAGTAGTGGCAGTTTTTATAGTAAGTTTTGCTTGTCAGTCGACAATATGCAGCTGTTTACAGGGTCTATTTTGCTAAAAGTGGAATGTTGGTTTCCATAAAATAAAATCTTCTGCGTAACGTCGTTTTAACTGAAATATTATTTGGGCTCTTTTTTTATTCGAAGAATAACGCTTACTCTCAGGTACTTGTGTCAAATTAGAATGGAGTTTTGACTTTTGATATTACTAAACGAGAGCTAGCGTTATTTTTCGAATAAAAAATTGGTGAAATCGAGCCTCAGCTAGTTTAACCCATTCAATGCCGAAGACGCGAATTCGCGTCCTATGTATGCGTAAACGTGATGCCGAGGACGCAAATTCGCGTCCTCGAGTTATTTCTTTTTTTTTGCTAGAAATCAACTGTACTTAAAAGCTGATACCAAAATGTTATTTTATTTATGGAGGATAATATTATACCGTCGCTGGTTTCTGGATTCAATGCATTTGTAATTTTCATAATTCTTATCTCGGATGCCGAAGACGCGAATTCGCGTCCTGTGTATGCGTAAACAAGATGCCGAGGACGCGAATTAGCGTCCTTCAAGTGTGAAATAACCTAATGCCGCAGACGCGAATTCGCGTCCTCGAAGTGTGATAATATAACCTAATGCTGCGGACGCGAATTCGCGTCCATTGAAATGTTAACGTGATGCCGTGGACGCGAATTCGCGTCGTCGCGTAGAAGGCGGCGGCGCTGCGTGATAATTAAAAATATGGGGCGTCAGCAATGAATGGGTTAAAGCTGATACCAAAATGTTATTTTATTTATGGAGGATAATATTATACCGTCGCTGGTTTCTGGATTCAATGCATTTGTAATTTTCATAATTCTTATCTCGGATGCCGAAGACGCGAATTCGCGTCCTGTGTATGCGTAAACAAGATGCCGAGGACGCGAATTAGCGTCCTTCAAGTGTGAAATAACCTAATGCCGCAGACGCGAATTCGCGTCCTTGAAGTGTGATAATATAAACTAATTCCGCGGACGCGAATTCGCGTCCATTGAAATGTTAACGTGATGCCGTGGACGCGAATTCGCGTCGTCGCGTAGAAGGCGGCGGCGCTGCGTGATAATTAAAAATATGGGGCGTCAGCAATGAATGGGTTAAATAGCTATTTAGTTCACGACAATCACGACGCCGCAAGATACACATAAAGCCTTTTGTCGTTTATTTCTAAAATCCTCCAAGGCCACAAAGTTGAAATCCCGAAATGTTGACTTTCCTAGAATGATGGCTTTGCAAATGAGACTGTCAAACTGAACAACAGAGTTCTTATGGATTGGTTAGATAAGTAATTTTAAAAATAAAATATGTATACCATATGCACCTAAAGGTTAAAATAACCCATATATTATATGGGTCTCATTAGAAACTACGGACTAACTTGCTAGTGTCGTTTGTACGATAAATTTAGTCGCCATCTTGAATATCTCACTTTCTGTTAGTAGTAAGGTAGTAACACTCTGTTGTCGACCGATAACATGACTTGCCCGTCGCAGCAAAAAGGAGAGCAATTTTAACCCTTTAACCGCCGCAGTCTGATAAATCAGATAGCCATTGTTTGTTTGTAATGATGGCGCAGGCACGCTCGATGAAAACTTCACAGCGGTTAAAAGGCTAATAATTTTAGAACCAGACTAATCACGATATATGATTTTTGTGACATTGAAAAATTAGGTTTAGGATTCTGTATTTCAAAATTTTCAAATAACTCCTTGAGAACATATTTGGGCGCAGTAATGGAACAGAGTTTTGGGATTTGATTTACTGCAAACGGTTTCGGCGCGGACCGGTATGGCGCCAGGGTTGTTATGTTACTCCAATCGCTTGTCCAGAGTTAGCCTCACGTGAACTAGAAACCAATCTTGAATACGTGTTAACAGATATCTCATTCATTCTAGTTTCTATCAGACGCAAACTATGTATCCCGCGGGAATGATACCCCTGTGCTCACCCCGGATGTTTCACATATAGAATCCATTATGAAACTGTACCTTGCACGATGGATCGATTTATACGGGTTATATTATGTTACCTTTCGTATCCGTTCGCAAGTCATTTGTACTTTGAATGGCATTTCAAAGTTGTTGATTCGTTAATACCTACAATTTTAAAATAAATAAGGCGTCAATGTATAACTATGTGTGCTCATAATATTGTATTTCCACTAGTCGACTGTAATATTTGAATTAAGATTACCTACGTACCTATACAAAATTATAATCATAATTATACATTAACATCGAGTCCGCTACTCAACTATAATGAACTTAGTACACAACGTGTAGGCAACTATAATTAATTTGACCAACCGCGTGCCAGCAAAAGTGACATCAACGAGCGATCACCTCAGGATATGCACTTCGTTTCGGCGTATTTTTTTATTATTTATATTTGTTTACTTATTTTTATTGACTTGCAGAAAGAGTATTGTACACAATATCGTATTATAATCTAACTTTTTAATCTCGTAAGGTACGAGATTAAAAAGTTAGATAATTAGTTAGATAATTATAAAATTAACTTATGCTACCCAGCAAGCTTCGTGGCCTCGACACAGAGTACGAGACCACACAGTACTCGACTGAACAGTCCGCTCACAATTGTGTAAAATACTATATAATAACTATAATTGCCTATAAAATAATGAGTCCGTCAGTAGTATTTTTATTAAGGTAGGTACGGCGAGTCACCTCACCTTGTCTACTAACGAAACGGCGGAAAATTTCGAATAAAGCGGGGATGTAATCTACTTAACACACGAGTTGAGAGGGTCACGCATATTCGCACGTTCTTTTGTGCATAATATGTACGATTTTTTTTAACAGAGTCCAGGTTAACATTACGACTACAATTTAAAAGTTTTTAATACATTTTGTACTTACATATATATTTATTTTGTACTTACCCAGAAATACTTTGAAAATTTTTTTCCCCACACTAGCTCGGAAACACCTACTTCCCTCACTAATTTCAGTGAGGAAAGTTGCATTTTAATCACTTGTGAGGGAAGTAAATTGACAGATGAACCGTGAAACGTTCAAAACCATAGAACGACAAACGCTGGTATGGCTATGATTCGCTGATTAGTTTTTGAGGGACACCGTGTCAAATTTTATCATACTCCAGATTATTTCATTTATTCAAGATAATAAATTAGATCTTTAGTATTTCATAAAAACCTATCGCAAAATCTTATCATATTGGACAAAAACCAGATAGCATACTTTTACATTTAGAACGCAAACCGCTAACACTGACGTCTTGTACGTCAATGTTGCCAACTTATAAAAAAATACTCGAATGTACAGTTTTGTAAGGAAAGTTTCCTATGTAATATCTTACCAAAAAGTAGGCAATTTAAGTTTACCTCACACATTTAAAAAAAAAATTGATGGTTTAGCTGCCGGATACAAATTTTATACTTAAACATCATAGTGACAATTTAATTAATGTAGGCAGGTTTTATTGTAATTATAAAAAAAATCTAGTCACATAGACCTAGGCATTTACCAAATTAAGTTAAACTTATCAGTCTAAAATATAAAATGTTGTAACTTGTATAAAATGCAATTTATACAAGTTACAACATTAATTGATCTCATAACTATTATATTGATATTATAGTATGTTGCTGTAGTTAAATACTAAAAAATATATTTTGTTATTATAGGTAGTACTAGAACAACTCTAAGTTATTTAACAAAGACTGGTTTGTTGCATTGATTGTTTTTTTACACGTTCGTAGCTGCTTCCTCGCTTTAGTGTGGGGAAAAATGTTGTGTTACACATGGGAGCAAAGTTTGTTTAATTATCGTGCGTTGAAACCCTCGCAACGCTCGAGATTCCATTTTTAAACCACTCGCTTCGCTCGTGGTTTTAACTATGGAATCTCTCGATGAATAAACAACCACTTTCCTCCCTTGTATAACAAACAACTATTTTTAGTATCTGATATCAGACTTCAAATTCTTCATCTATTAAATTATGCCTACATTAGTAGGTAACTGAAAGACATTAATTTATCGAAGCGCATTATTATTTCTGTCTAGTTGTTTCAACAACTGACAGAAAAATTATAGAGTAAGAATCCGGTCTAGTGATTGATTATCAGTATGACTTAAAACAGAATATTTACCATGCAAATTCGAATTATCAAGCACCTGATATTAGTGGTGGTGTGTCACCACGACTAAACCTCGACCCACGTCAGTTAGGCACTGTTCTCACCGCCAGCAAAGAGACACGGCTATACTAGCCCAGCTATCAGCTATCACCGCCGGGCGAGTATCGCCGTGTCTCTTTTATTTACACGGGAGTGCGTATCTTTTGTTCGTGTTTATAGTCCACCAGTACCTTACTGCGTCAAGATGGCATTTGCAATCTTAGTGCAGAAATATCGGCTGCTCAATAATTTGTATTTACATGGTAAACATCTCGTTTTAAGTCATACTAATAATGTAAATTTTATGACCATGTTAGCTTAAAAACTTATAGGTATAGTACTGTAACAAATGACACTGACTAAATTTGTCGCTAGATGGCGCGCGCATCGAAATAGATCGCGCAAACGTTTGTTCCCCTGTAGTATACGAGTAAGAAGGTTTAGAGATTATTTTTGTAAATTGAATAGATTGCAACTCAGTACTTAGGTGAATCAGCTAGCTTTCTGAGTACTTTACGTTCATTAAACTTAAATGCTCGGAGACTTGTCTAAGCCTTGTAAATGTGGTTTCAGTCTGTGCTTAAAAGTGTGTACTCCTGCATTATACCAGTTGTGGATCCGCATTTATACGGAGTCTGGAGTTTTATTTTTGGAAACTGCTATTGTTAAAACATACTCGCTTTACAAACTCCTGGTTTTTAAATGAATCGACGACCCTACGCCCCCACAACTCAACAGTACCTAATTGATTGACTACCTATTTTATCGACGAACTATGGTTTTTGTTACCTTTTTCATTGTACGGTTGAGGAATTTAATTTCCTACCCATTTCGTACCTTGTCATAGTAGCTATAATATGACAGTCCTAGCAGCTTTCATATTGATTGTCACTGTGACAAGGTACGAAATGGGTAGGAAATTAAATTCCTTGACGGTACCTATATGCTTTTACTCTCAATGTTTTAATTTATTAAATACTTAATATAAGAAATATTTTAACCAATAGCGCCGAATACTTACTTAATTTCAGGCGTATACAGAACGAAGTATGTACAATATCGGTTCAGAATTGATTTCTGTTCCTGATGAATCAAACTTTAAATATTAAAATAAATTCATACGAATTGAGAGCTTCTTGCTTTTGAAATTGTAAAACTATATTAAAAATTCATAACTTTGTAACCGACTGTACGTCGACAAATAAATGTGAAATATATAAATTCAAAGAAATGTAATGAATAAAAATTATTCAGAAACAGACCTATTGATTCATGCTGTTCAAGAACTGTAGGCGTATGGCTTATACAGGGTGTAAGTCTAATACGGGCGAAGCTCTTAACGGGTGTTAGTTTACGACATAATAAGTACATTCAAATAACTTTTACTTAAAATTAGAGCAACAAAATTTTCCATACAAAATAATTCGGCGCGCAATGTAGAGCAACATACGCGAGTTAAGCACTCGTTGACAGCTAATTTCAAAAGCAGATGACATAACTGCCATATCAACAATAACAAATGTTCGTATCTACATTGCTGCTCCGATAATCTTAAAAAAATTCTGTAGGGTCTGAATTAAGAGTAACTTTTAAAAAACCTTGTAATCCATGATTACACTAATGAATCCCATGCCTGGTTTAATTGATCGCCCGTATTAGATTTACACACTGTATAGTGCAGCGGCAACAATAATTGTATCGATACATATCAAAATTGTTCGAGCGAGTCGAGAGCAAAATGTATTGGTAAACTATTCACCGTATCTAGTTTATGTCCCGGTTGTTGAATATACTGATTCAAATGTCCGATTCCACTAGCTGTGAGTAGGTAACCTGTAAATGGGTGTAGGTACGTAGATAATTAATTAGTCTATCGCAATGTCCGGTGACCGGTCGCAAGGTTTGTGAACGTCGGTGGTGTATACTCTGTTTGGTTAGATTAGGTCTTTTAATTGAAAGCCACGAGTAGAATAGTACATTACGACACAAGTGTGAAAAACATGAAATTCGAAACGAGTGGCGATGTTTTAAATCGATACGAGCTACGAATTTCCTTTTCGCACATGTCTCGTACGACGTTTTTTAGTACGGATGGCGATCCAAAGTTTTGGACCTGACGTAAAATCAGCAGGCGTGGATCCAGGCCTTCGTTCAGGGAGGGGGGGGGGGCACTGATGTATGATATGACAGTATTTTATACTTAAAACAGCACCTAAGCATACCAGTGTCGAGGGGGGCAAGTGCCCCCATTGCCCCTTCTCCCCCTGGATCCGAGCCACTTCTCGCACTAGCGCCTAAAAACGCACCATCTGTACAAAATAATAAGTTTTAGCAAATATATCGAGATAACTGTTCATTGAAATGATATTTCTTAGCGGGTAGCGTGTCGTGCGAAGTTTATATTGATTGAACACCCTGCCCGCTTAGCAATATCTGCTGCTGACTGTACGTATAAATGTATACATACCCTACCCACGTGTTTCGTGGCATTGTGGTCGCGCGCAGCATTAAAGGATTTAATTTGTACTATAACTGAATTGTACAGGTAATCATTAATTCATTATTAACATTATTGACATCAACGACTGATATTATCGGCATCGGCGCTAAATATCGATATCTACTTATACGGTATAAATGGTATAATTCACGGTCCACAGACAGATACAGAGCTACACGCATGTGCGTACAGTTCAATCAAACACAGTTTTGACACTTTGGTGGCGTAGCATCTGTGGGAGTGGGACAGCTTGTGTAATTAGTGTAAGTAATTACGATTCCGATTCGCTGCAACCAAACATCGAAATATCATGTTTTAATGTTCCTTGAATGTTGCAATATCACAAAATATAAGTTTCAAAATGGCGATAAAAATACCTAAGTTCAACATAACAAAATGCAATAGAGACATTTGCAGTCGAAACTCAAAATAATGTATTCGTTTCATAAATATGTAGATATTTATGAAACGAATCAAAATCCACACAAGTCCCCAGATCAAAAAAATACTGTCTAAAAATGCCTAAAAATGTTACCGGGCAAATACATTGAAACAGTGCTATTTTTCTTTAAAATAAAATTACAAGACAAAATTAGATAGGTACTTAAACACTGAAAGTTAAAAAGTAAGTTAATTACTATTTTTCAATATCATCTCGAATTAAGACATTTCTTTATCAGTATCGAGTTTTGACAGATCTGCGTTTTAGACTCGGAAAATGGTAGAATTTTTATCATTCGAGAAAATGCATGAGATTACTAATTCCGACTTAGTCGTTATAAAATTTAGGTAAGTACGAGTATAAAACTTAGACTGAGTTTACACCTAGTTCAGGTGTAAAGTCATTTTCCCCTCACTAGCTCGTAAAGGGCTCGTTTATCCTTTAATACGAACGTGTAAAACGCATATTATTCACTTGTGTGGCAATAGTTATTTATTATACAAGGGGGCAAAGTTGTTGTTTAACTGTCGTGCCAATATTGAGACCTGAGCTAGCGAAAGATTCCAAAATTGAGCCACGAGCGTAGCGAGTGGTTCAAAAACTGGAATCTTGAGCATTGCGAAGGTCTCAAGGCACGAGAGTTGAACAAACTTTGCCGCCAAGTGTAATACAACTTTTTTCCCCTCACTATCGCGAGGAAATATGATTGCAAATCTCATCCAAATGTAAATTAACTTAAAGAAACCATTTAAAACTCAATGTCGAAACGTATCGTAGAATAGAGTTACTTCTGGAATTTAAATATTGCCAATGGCTTACAAAGTCACCCATGAGAACGACCAATTTAACATGTGAGCTCCGATTGCGCATGTTTACTACGGTCATACAGATCCACTTATACTAGGCAGTAGGGGGCTATAGGAATTAGAGCAATGTCAAATTACTTTATTCACAAGTGTGTAAAACGCGTTTTTACCCGCTCGTATTAAACGATAAACGAGCGCTTTACGAGCTAGTGAGGGGAAAAGTAATGAATGACCTTGGAGCGTAGCGCGAAGTAGCATTCGTTTAACAGATAACAAAACGTAAAATGCTCATGGAAATCGTTCCATATTAATGATAATTAAATAATTTGTTTGAGAATTTAGTGTCAAATACAAACCTTTATATAATATGATGATTTTAACACGTAAATCCTAAAATTCCATAAGTAACAATTGTTTTAGTTAATGATGATAAGATGACTAGATGCAATCACAAAACGCAGAAAATGTCAACGTCAACATTGTCAATGAATATTATTAAATTATTATAGATTATAATTCCTTATAATCTTTATTTGCCGAGTCGAACACGCATAAAAATAGTAAACTAAACAACTTTCAGAGTGTTCTGTTATAATTTTGTAAAAATAATGAATGAGAATGATTTAATAATGCATTGACGTTGGTGTGAAACTACAAGAATGTGTTAAATAAAATCGTGCTGCGTTTACTTTTTCGTGCTAAGTTTACTGCGACAAAATCTTGCATTAAATACATGATGCATTTGGAAAATTATTATCACTAACCTGATGATGATTGTAATGTAAACAAATAATTACCTTTTTTGAGTTTCCTCGCTATAGTGAGGGGAAAAGTTTTGTGTTACACACGGGTGCAAATGTATTTTACTTCTCGTATGTTAAAACACTCGCTGCGCTCAGGTTTCTATTTTAGAACCACTCGCTTCGCTCGTGGTTCAACTATGGAATCCTTTCGCTTACTCGTGTTTCAATTTCATACTCGCTGGTAAAATACAACTTTGCACCCTTGTATAACAAATAACTACTTAAGTTTTATACATTTTGAATATTATTTTGAAATGCGACGAACTTACTTAGAAAGCGGTAGGTATTATGAAATTTGGTTGTATCACCGAAATTTGGTCATAGTTGTAGGTAGTGGCACCGGAATCAATTTTACATGGCGTCGTCGATAAGTTTCAGGATTAGTGGATACTATACTGTGTAGCTTGTAAATGTAGGTAGGTCGTCCATATGTTTCCATAACCAATCCAGGCCACAATGACACAAAAATTCGCGTTCAAACGAAGTGATTGAATTTCCTAATCGAATAGGCAAACAAAATAATGGATTAAAAGTTATGAATTATGATTGAACACGAAGGACGTATCGATCGCGATAATTCAGGTGAATAGGTGCAGTGAATGGATCTGCGGTCGCGAGCAATCAGTGTCGAACAGCAATGGTACCTATGTATTGGATAAAGATACACGAGATCAGTATCTAGCAAACCAATTTTGTTTAGAATATTTAAGTGTGGTGGCACCGCAGTGTTAGACGATAGTTGACACTGGAGGAATGTTAAAAAAACATACTTACATAATAGTGTCATTTTCAAAAATTCACGATAGAGCCCCAACTGGGTTACGAAAGTTAGTCGTGGGTCGATTGCAAATTATACATTAGTTAAGACCTTAGATATTTCATTATAATATGTTATGAATTAATAGCTATATTATTAGTATATATTTGTAATCTTTGGTTTAATTAAGTGTATAAAAACTTCACAATATGTTTGCATGTGGAGTGTACATTTAAGTAAATGTTACACTACTGTCTAAATTATCGCATGATACATTATTTTTAAAGTATTGGTGTAAACATTTGTTGGTATACCAAATAAATAAATAAAAAATCAAAACCTAAATCACGACCGTATCAATTGCGTTACGAAAGTTAACCATACAAACTATATGATATATACTCTGTCCAACAACGTTTGGCAGAAACAAAAGGCGGCCTATTAAAAAAAAATCGTATTGTCGATCGCTATATAATAGAAAAATTTAATTTGTCGCCTTTTTTCACTGCCAAATGTTGTTACACAAATCTTCGTAACAAAAAAAAGTCATGACGTTAAATTTTAATGTAAGGCCTTTAACTACATAAGTACCTACATTTTTTTTGCAATCGATCCTCATACAAAATACGTGGGTAAAACATAGAAGAATGAAGTTAGTTTTCATTAAATTGTACATTTTTTTTGTATACGTCACATACTGATCTCTCTAAATAATATAGGTACTCGTAAATAGATACTGTATGATAGGATATTTTACTGAATTGAAACCTTATTTTTCGTGAGTATAGGTAATATTATATTACTTAGACTCACAGATTTTCTAGCTATGATAAATAGTTATTTCTACAAGTTTGATTAAAATAATAACTTACTTGAAGTTAATATTTTCACTTTAACTTCGCCCTATTCCATGTTGTGCTATATTTCTACGAGTATGTCCATCCTAGAAAGGCGGTAGGTAGGTATATTATTCTGCTCGATTCACATAATATTTTCAAACTCAAGTAAGTATGTCCATTTGATAATAATTCATAGTAAAATTTATTATACCAGTTGCAAGAGTTTGGAAGCATCCAATAAATGAATCTGTTCCACGATTGTGAATTTTTAATAGACAACATCGAGTGAAGTGAACCTGGTCCCATGAGGACTGAAAAGCTGGCATGCTTGGTTTAGGGCGCAGGTATTCGAGTAAGTTAAATTTAAATACCTACTTCAAAAAGAAGTCGTGCAAGGTTCTTACTAACAAAATATCAACGATTTATTTCAATACTATGCGTGTATTAGAAAAATAAAAACAAATTAATGTTATGTCCGTAAATATTACTTGCAGTTACTTCCAGTTTTCGTTTGTCTTATGTCTCTGTATAATCATTATGGAGTTAGCAACTTTTGATTTTATTACGCATTAGAAAAAAAATACATAGCACAAAAGATAACTGTAGATGCTTTAAAGAATCTTCATTTAATTGTATTGTCTATTACAGGCCACAACCGATATAATTAACAATTACGTGTCATCTTGGACAGTCCTGCTGTCAGCCCTAAATAAGGTTTAAAACTTTTCGTCTTTGTTACAATTATTTTTTTTATGAAGACAGAAAAAAATAACCGCTATTTACATAATGGAAATAAGCCCTTTTGACTCAACATATGTAATTTATGGCATTTCATAACTACTTAGCAGTCCTAGGACTGCAAAGTAGGTGCCGGAAGTAACCCGCTTTAAAAAGTGAAATACCGGAAGCAGGGGCGTAGCTACAGTAAACGGCGCCCGGGGCGAGCAGGAAGTAACTTGCAAAGTGTCAGAACATCTTGGCGTATTACTGTAAAAAAACGCCGAACTAATGTCAATGTGACCAGGTAAAGGATTACCACTAACAGCTTAAGAAAATTGACTATATTGTTTTTTTTGTAGATTCGTTTCGTTCTTTTACTTATTTATTTGTGTACTTACTGTGAAATTGATTTCCGTTTTTTCATTTCATTGCTATTTCGAGAAAATCACTATACTCGCTTTGCCGGGAAATCAAACTTAGCGAGCTTTGTATCTTTATTCCTCGCTATGCTCAGGCATATACCTACGCAGCCTACTAAATTTGGTTACACGGTGTATGCAGTAAATGCACTATTTCCAAATCGATTCAGTAATGAAATTCTAAAGTAATAGCCAATAGGAAATATGTAAAAAGTATAGATAGGTACTTTACAATATCTATGGAGTAAGTAAGACTAAAATATCAGCAGTTTCGCTTCATCAAATTCCACATCATAAAATTCATAAAATAAAGTGGTTGATTAGGTAACTGGCAAGTAGCAGACGAAAATACGAAATATTTTCAAAATTAGTGTGAATTAAATCACAAACATATGTCCTTTAATTAATATCGCATTGGACACATACAATGGTACATAATTACTGCAAGCAACGCAATTCGACTCCACTAACTACTCGGTATATTAATTAGCATATGGATGTATAACATGATTGGAGACGTGGCACCCGCCTGCCGTGCAAATGCCATTACGTCTACAATCAATACAGCCTTGATCATAATTATAGTCACCACCTGATGTTTCAGAGCGATCAAGATACCCATAAATAACTGAACACCCCTATTGTCACGACGTTAGAGTCGACTTTCAGATACTGCTTTGATACCTGATACACCGGTCATTGAATCAAACTGTTCATTTAATATTATGTACCGGGACATTAATTACTCCCCCTTTGTGGGTATTTAATAGGAACCTAAACACCTCATTACATCGGATTTGGCGTAATTAACGTTTTAAAAATACTTTGTGAAGGCTGAATTTGATTATCATTTTATGAGATACGAGTCCTACTGTAAACTACATAGATAAGGTGCTTTAGTCAAATTATTTAGGGTTTGTTTCACAATAGCAGAATATATGTGTCAGATAAATATTAGCTGCCCTCTTCTTTTGTATACTTGGGGAAAAGTATAGTGATAATTTTATCTAACGATTATATTTACCCAAGGATTCTGAAACAGACCGTAAGATTAGAATACTGAACTTTCACATTGCATCCGTCTATGAGGATAGTATGGTATTTAGCCGAATTAAACGGGAATCAAAGGGAATCAAAAATTTTAAGGACCGTATCGAAATGTAAGTAGACGACTTTAGGGTCCTATAAATATGTACGAGTATACGCAACTTTACATAATAAAAATGTTCAGTAATGATTCATTACTAATGAATCATATTAATGGGTATAATTTAAAGTCAAAAACAATGTGCCATTCCGTTCAAATCAATAAAATAGGTCTGATTAACTTAAAGACATGGAATTTTTTTTTGGATGACTGGTGTAAAATGAAGGGCATTACGATAAGAAAGTTATCTAAAAAGTACAATTTCAGTTCTGCAGGCATACATAAATACTTGTGATAAATGAATACACGAATAATGCTCTCGCCAGGATTCGAACCCGGAACCTCCAGTTTCGTAGCACACTATCAACTAGGCTACGGAGGCTGACTATATTTAAGATACATTTCTAATAGTAATGAATCTATTTGATAGCTCGTTATCTAAAATTTCATTCGAATTGTTTTTTTAAACAACTGATATTATGCGACTTGATTTTGGATTAACGAGGTAATATATCGATGATTGTTCAAACAAAAAGTTAAACCAAACACAAAATATTTTAGCCTTAATTTAGCTGCATACGATTTTTTGTTATTATGACTTCATTATTACAAAAAAGAAGAGAAGACGAAAGGGAGTAAAGTGTAGTCCAAGAATCTAAGTATGAACGACGTTAGATTGAAGATTGTTTTCGAAATATCAAAGTTTCAGTTCAAAATCGGAACTACATTATGATAAAAAATATTGAAACTGTAAAATTAATTATTAATTACAACCTAAGATGCGTAACTTACAATTTATTTATTGCATTAACACTGGTCCGTTCTGTACCTACTTATTAATGTCAGTTTAGTGTATTGCAGGCTTAGCACAGGATTGATGCGATAGTATGTTGCCGCGAGACAGGCTTCTCGTCATTTACTAAGTACATTAATAAAAGAGGGACGGATAGTCTATTTCGTACTAATCCCGTGCGGTCGGGTGGTTAGAGCGCAAGCGTCACCTCATTTCCCTCTCACGCAGTTTTGGGAGAGGTAAAATCTAATTCGGAATGAAGTTGGATAAACTTAGTGATTTAATAATTTTAGTCTGATTCCTAGTAGTAACATAAGAGCTCGTCCAAATTGCCCGGATATCGGATGTCTAATAGGATTACACTCAGAGTGAATAAACACAGAGGACAGTGAGACTTAGTTTAATATTAAATTATTCACTAGGTACTGCAGGATAAGACTTGCCTAGTCACTGTATGCATGTCATTAGATATGCGCAAAAACATATTTCAACTGTGTACCTACCTATTCAATATGCCGGCTTGTACAATAGGGACTATTAGGTATTCAACTGATTGGGCTAATTTATAAGATAATTTAATCACTTTTCATAGGTAAACATTGCAAATAAAATAAATATGTAGGTACTAAGTACAAATAGATATTGTTTTTGATAATATGGATAACTAAAATACATAGTTTCGTAGTTTTTTTGAACTACTGCCAATCCAAAAGGACGTAGGTAAGTTACGTAACGCTGGACTCGTTTACGTGGTACCGTTTATCGAGCTACGCGTCTCTTTCGCACTTGCGAACATAAGCCTACTGGCTAAGTACCCGTACCATGAGCTGCCCCCGCGATATTAACACGGGCTTACTTTCTATTCGGCTTGCTCGCACCAATACGCGAGTAAGAGCGGGACGAATCCAGCTCATGGTGCAATCTGCCCACTAATACGAGGCTTAACGGCTACAACCGTAAGTAAACAATTTATGCACTTAACCAGTTAACCCAGTGTTAAGTGGTTGTTAACCTGAGATTGTGCAAACAGGTCTAAGCAGGACTTAGCCGTTATTCTTAAACACGTAAGTAAGTACTTACTGTATTTAAATTTTGTTATTTAGCAATAAGAACTTTTCATATTTAACCCATTCATTGCCGACGCCTCATATTTTTAATCATCACGCAGTGCCGCCGCCTTCTACGCGACGACGCGAATTCGCGTCCACGGCATCACGTTAACATTTCAACGGACGCGAATTCGCGTCCGCGGCATTAGGTTATATATCAAACTTGAAGGACGCGAACTCGTGTCTGCGGCATTAGGTTATTTCACACTTGAAGGACGCTAATTCGCGTCCTCGGCATCACGTTTACGCATACACAGGACGCGAATTCGCGTCTTCGGCATCAGAGATAAGAATTATGAAAACTACAAATGCACTGAATCCAGAAACCAGCGACGGTATAATATTATCCTTCATCAATTAAATTTAATAAGTCAGTGTGGGTAAGTCCGACATACTTTATTTGTAAGGAAAGTCCGTCATATGCGTTTTCTATCGTTGAGTTAGGGGTGAAAATCATTTGGTAGACGGACTTTCCTGATATAGACGGTCTTACCCGCATTGACCTTAACATTTTGGTATCAGCTTCCCATTCATTGCCGACGCCTCATATTTTTAATCATCACGCAGTGCCGCCGCCTTATACGCGACGACGCGAATTCGCGTCCACGGCATCACGTTAACGTTTCAACGGACGCGAATTCGCGTCCGTGGCATTAGGTTATTTCACACTTGAAGGACGCTAATTAGCGTACTCAGCATCACGTTTACGCATACACAGGACGCGAATTCGCGTCTTCGGCATCCGAGATAAGAATTATGAAAATTACAAATGCATTGAATCCAGAAACCAGCGACGGTATTATATTATCCTCCATAAATAAAATAACATTTTGGTATCAGCTTTTAACCCATTCATTGCTGACGCCCCATATTTTTAATTATCACGCAGCGCCGCCGCCTTCTACGCGACGACGCGAATTCGCGTCCACAGCATCACGTTAACATTTCAATGGACGCGAATTCGCGTCCGCGGCATTAGGTTATATTATCACACTTCAAGGACGCGAATTCGCGTCTGCGGCATTAGGTTATTTCACACTTGAAGGACGCTAATTCGCGTCCTCGGCATCTTGTTTACGCATACACAGGACGCGAATTCGCGTCTTCGGCATCCGAGATAAGAATTATGAAAATTACAAATGCATTGAATCCAGAAACCAGCGACGGTATAATATTATCCTCCATAAATAAAATAACATTTTGGTATCAGCTTTTATGTAAAGTTGATTTCTAGCAAAAAAAAAGAAATAACTCGAGGACGCGAATTTGCGTCCTCGGCATCACGTTTACGCATACATAGGACGCGAATTCGCGTCTTCGGCATTGAATGGGTTAAACCGTACTACGAGACTAACTAACAATGACTTCAGCAGTTTTTGAAAATATTAATAAATGTTTATTTATCGAGTAATAATGTTTCTTTATTTATAAACTAAAATCCTAGTATATATTACACATTCACGAAATAATTTTTGTATTTTAGTTAACGTTCGCATAGGTACCTATTGTATTTATAATAATTTAGGTTTTCTTAGATTCATGTTAGCAATTTATTCTTGATGATACCAGCCTGTTATCATCGATTATCTAAGACGTGGAATATCGTGGTGTGATAATAGTGTTCGACCGCGGCGACAACATACGCGGGCCGCAATGTACTTGCGATAGGAATTATTTATTCCGCTTGCTGACTCACTCCAACGTTCACTACATCTACCATTCAACTGCAACAAAACAGCGATAAAATCGTACATAGGTTTAAAAATTTAATGGATAAAACGAGTGTTATAGTTACTTTTCGGCGTAAGCATTCTCCCGCATGTGCATGCCTGCCTTGTTAATATTATTGGTAGTAAGTACCTACCTACCTGCTGATAAGGCGCGGACGTACCCGTTCCTTTACGTGTTTACCTTAGTTGAGTAACATACCGTCGTTCCTTTGGTGACATCGATTCGCTCGTTAGTGCTGTCTTACAAAATAGTTAAGTGTTGAAGTTAAAAAGTGTGAAAGTGTTCCATGTGAATCGTGAACCGATCCTAGATACCTCTGGATCGATGCGATCAGGATGATGTCGATAAGTGCTGTCGTCATACTTCCTTGAGTGTTATTCAAAATGATTTGCACAGGTGTTGTGATATCAGCAGTCCGAAATTTCGCTCATTTTACGAGTGTAAGTAACATTTGTAATCATGTTGATATATTTTATTATCTCACTGACTCGTTAGAGCTATTTGTATAATTAACCTGTCATGCCCATATATATTGACTAAAAATGGATAGATTTCGACAAAAAACGAAAAAAGAAAAACCAATGAAGCATGTAGATAAAGAAAAGTCACTTTCAATCACAGACGTAAAGACTATCAAAGAAAATTTAAAAATAAAGGAAATATTAAGATCTGTAAAGATGAACAGTAGTATGCGAATCAAAGCACCGCGAGGCAGTGTCGTGATGGACAAAAATGAATTTACCGAAGTCCAAGAAAATGTTTTAGATGAAAACGGTGACTTACAAGATACAGTGACTTATGAATTGCAAGAAGCAAAGAATGACAGTTTAATACAAGATAGCGAAAATCCAGATAAAAATGTACAACATGAAGTTTACCATAATATGGACCAACAATCTGAAGAAAAACCCCATCATGGGTTACAACAACAGGACAGCCTAGAAAATATACATGACAATGCTACTAACGAAGAACATTTGACTCAGTCGACTGATATACCTGGCTTACTTGTGGAAGGTGAGGTCATAGACCCCGAAGCAAGCCAAGAAAATAAAAAAAATGAAGAACCTACCTTTATACAAGGATTAATTCAAACGAAACCAAATAATTCCCTACTCGAAAAAAACCGGGTGCGGAAATTATCTTTAGACAATACCATGTTAACACGACGAGAAAGTTTATCTCAGTCGGAAGTGGATCTGCATTCCATTGGAAAATCTCCATTAGAGAGAAAATCATCATTTTTCAGAAAAAAAATGGACAGTTTCTTGAAGAACACAACAGAGATATTTAAAAGACAGTCCTTAGGAAGCAAGTCTCAAACTATGTCCCGCAGGGGCTCGATGTCTGTTTCTCTTCAATCTTTAAACGAAAAAGGGGCTCTGGCTGACGATGAGTTCGACAGAACTGCACTTAGTCAACAGGTAAGCATTTCTAATTTATTTGTTATTTTACATATAAAATCGATTGATATGATAAGTATAAGTCATTAATTTTATTACCTATATAAATTTGCAAATAAAATTCTTCTCTTCTATTAAAATTATTGCATAAAGTAATAGTGTCCTTAGCTCTGCTAGTAAGTCAAACACAAGTTCATGTATAGTTCGTGAAATATAAATTGGTAACTTTCTGCCTGCATTATAGTAAAAATAAACATTCAATGTATATTTCTCGAACTATACATAAAGAAGTGGTCTAGGTTTTAGGTATCAAAAATACTTACTAATATATCGGAAGTATTATTAGTATTAAATACGAGTTCTCGCCCTTCACAAAAATTTATTATTTTGCTGTCTTACTACAATTAATTTAAGTGATAATAGTTAATGTGTAGAAAGTGGGCTGGGCCGATTACGTTCGAAATACCTAGTTTTATTTTGAAATATTCTATAATTCATATATTTTTTTCATATTGATTTTAAAAGATATATTTAGTGACACCCCACACTAAGTATAGGATAACAGTAAATAATGCAATGGGGGCTCTTGCCCCCCCCCCCCCCTGACATCGGACTTCGGTATGCCTAGGTGCTGTTTTAAGTATAAAATACTATCATAATATGATAGGGCAATGTCGTGCCCCCCCCCCCCCTCACAAACGGAGTTTTGGATCCGCGCCTGTTCAAGGATAATATCCCGCGTTTAAATTCAGTAAATCATCTGAAAAGTGTTGTACGCGAAGGTGCAGCATAGTCGCCAAATGCCGAAACTTAAGCGTTCTTTGCACTAAAATTCATTCATTCCAATTCAATCCAATTTTTTTATCGTACAACATTGTCGCCCGAAAATGCTCTCGTTTAAAATTCATCATCGACGATGAAAGCCCACGGATTCTAGTGAAAAAAAGAACGGTTATTTTTAAATCTATGGTCAGATTTTTTTTCTTTCACAAATTAATTTCGTTTTAAAATATTGTTAATTTCAGATGAATTCCTCTATCAAATTTTGAGTATTTTAAATCATAATTTTCCTAGTCGCCTCGTACCGTATTCAAAGAGTGTACATATGATACGCAGCTATTTTTTGAGGTACATACAGAAACAACAATTAATAATTTTCTTAAAATTGTTATCATACATTTTAGCCAGTTTACCCTATTCCGTTCGTTTGAGGTACCTACTATGTTACTTTAAAATAATTATTTATTTAGGTGTATGCTCTTGATTGGCATCATAAAAACAGAAGGTGTTTATTTTTTCATTATCGAGTCGATTCGAATAAAATCATGTCTTATTTAAGCCAGATGCCCTATTTGCGATATTTAAGGTACATACATGTCTTATAGTTTGGGACAAGAGAGGAAATTGCCTTTAAAAAAGCAGATTGCCAAGGAAATAACCCATTCGACAAACAGTCAATACTTATAAAAAACTGCATTAACTTTCTATTTGTTAAAAGTTTAAAATTACATACGAAGGTTAAAAAATTAATTTGAAATCACATGATTTCAAAGTAATTAAATTATTTTTCATCTTTGTGTTACGAAGGTAAAATTTGTGTAATTTTGTTAGTTGAAGGCTACAAATTAAAATTTCGCATGAGCGACCAACAATCCGCATTTATCTACATTTATTAAAAACGTAAAGGCGTGATCGCGATTTATATTTTTATTACTTAAGGCTTTATTTAATTATGTACCTACATTCACACGACTCTTGCACGTGTACCTGGATGCCTAGCCAAGTTGCCAAACGCTAGCGCTTGCTAGCGCATCGTAGTCACTCATACGATGCCATGTTGTGCCCAGGAGGTGCGCGGGAGCGCGGCGAGCGTGGCGTCGGGCTCGACGCTGGGCGCGAGCGAGCAGGGTAGCACAGGCAGCCAGCCTGCTCTCTCTGCCAGCCAGCCCAGTGTCGTCCACAGCCAGGACAGTCCTGACAGTAAGTATACCAATATTTATCCAGTCTCTTTCGATAAACTGTTACATTTACATTGTTACAGCCCTTTTAATAAAGTCACTTTTTTATTTTATATGCGCGTCGACAGCTTGTTCTGTGTGCGTCTCAATCGATCGCACATACTCATGACTCATGAGGCTCCCTCGGTGTACGGCTTGGAAGTGGAACCCGTGTGATTATCATGATCTGCCGCCGTGTTATTAACACGATAGATAGAAAGTAACGGCTACTGAAATAAGCTTCGCAGGTGGCTTATTATGATCTGGCGTTTATCGTTTATCGTGCTACGCGTCACTTTCGCACTCGCATACTGGGCATCTAAACGACTAAACCCGGAACCATCATAAGCCAAAAAAATAAGTTTTAAGACATGATATTATTAAATTACGTACTGACATGTCTATTACTCCCTGGGGAATTTCACTTTTCTATTACTCCCGCTACGCACGCAAGCAATAGCGCGCTTAGGCAGAAAGAGTGATGAAAATAATATTAATAATATATCAAAGGTTTCGACTGAAACCTGAGTTAATCCACCAACGCATGCAACGTCTGTTGGTTTCGGCGAACTGTCAAATGTTTGTGGTTGACAGGTAATCAGTTTTCACACAACTTTTGCGAAGTTACACAGTTTTACAAGTTTTGAAATAACTTCTGTGGGTCATTAGAATTCTGGTTTTTCACACTGCTCCTAAGCGACGGTAAAATATGCCAAGATTATAGATATATACAGATAGGTATTCAACATTTTCTTTCAGGAATACATTCTATGATTTTATACAAAAAACCGACCAAGAGCAAGTCGGGCCATGCTCAGTGTAGGGTTCCGTAGGTAGACGTTTCGAAATATATTTCAGAGACATTTTCTCGGACTGCTTGTAACTTTTTTGTTTGTGTGGGACGGGATCATAGCGTTCAGCCACACTAAAATGTAATTTTTGATGCCTTTCAAATTAAATTGACCAACTACTGTACTGTACTGCACCACAGATTAAATATACAAGTTACATTGCACTGCGATCCAACTGCGATCTAATACGTTTAGTGTGTGGAGACTTTAATGCGTTTTTATTTTTTATATGTTTTTGCTCTGGCCACTAAGAAGGAACTAGTTTAAAAAAAACAAACATCGGCGGGAGCACAGATAATGGGCGGGAGCACAGATAAAATATAGGGAAGATTCCGTGTATTAAGACATACATGAACAAACTATTGTCATCCTTCACCCCATCTCAAGACGTATTCCATAAGGAAAAAGAGACAAATAAAGTAGCTCTACTTGGTCGTGAACTCCATCAACGACTCCATTTTCTTGAAGAATGCTACCAACCTGAGTAGATAAAATGTCATTACTATTAGTGATGTCCAGTCTTCAATCGTATAGTTTTATCGTCAATAATAATATTTTTACCAAATTAGCTAGCGAATACAGTAGGAATAAACCTTATTTCCTACTCAAAATCACGATCTTCTTCGATCGTGATTTCAAAATCTACATTTTAGGATAAAAATAAAATCACAAAGTTAACGAAATATTTTCTTTAATTAAAATGTCATAATGAGGGTTTCCTAAAACGTATGCCACTAGTTGGCGCCACTTAGCCGTAAGGTCCCGCTAAGAAACACAATTATCTAGCCCCAAAGAAAGACTAAGTAAATGCTTTTTTTTTTTTTTTAATAAAGTTAAAAAAAAATTATGTATTTTTTTTAACTCATACAAAATATTTAAACCAGAAACTATAAACATAGAATTTAGACAAGTTTCTGGACCTGCTCCCGCCCTGGTGATTTCAGAAAACTCTCATTATAACATGTTTTATGGACTTATCATTCCTTAAAGCATACCTAACAATTGTGTTATGATGGCTTCTTTATAATTAAATTAATCAGTCTACACAAGTATCACATGAGCGTCATTATTAAACTAAACTTAATTTACTTGCTGGTTGACATGACATTGGATGATTACCAAATATGGTGGGTAGTACGTCAGAATGTAATCACTTATGCGCGTACCCTTGCCTGAAACAACAGCTTAAAATTGTGCGGAGCATATTTTTGAATACTCTTTAGGGTACCAGTCGTCTGCCTTTTTGATATTTTTGACCCATAATAGCCTTTGTTCAGTGTCCAGTGGAAACCTGTTGGACATTAAAAACATCGATTCATTTTTGAGTTGACTATCAATACATTTATCGATATCACGATCGATCTCTTAAGTACCACACTATGCGATACAAATGTTTGAATCCCACTATTTATAATTACATTACGAATGTAAATACAAATTGTTTAATCACAAAACTACACATATGTATCCGGCAACAAATATTGAATAAGATTTTCAGTTACTTTTACCTTAATAAGGTTCGAAATCTTAAAATTCAAGTCAAAACTAAATTGCCGGTGAAACGTAATGTCTTTATTTTGTTCATTCAGGTAACCCTGTCGGTTTTTACACCCTGGAACCACACAAGTCATCACTTTTATCACATTCCGTGCACTTATCGAACAGAAATATACATGAAAAGCTTTATTTTAATCACTTTTACTATTTGCGGTTTAGGTGCACTAGTATACCCAAACAAAGATCGTTGACAGGCATTGCCGGCGTCACCCACAGATAAAATAGACTCGGTCTATCAATTTTATATGTCTATGGGCGGGAGCATATTGTTTTGCACTGAGGGATTTTGATATTTGAACATATAAATTTCATTATAACCATATAAGTTACCTATACCTACGTAAAATATGTCGATTCGTCATTCGACACCGAAACTTTCGTAGTAGGCCCCCAAAAAGCGGGAATGAAAATCCATAAATAGGTATGTATGCTATGTATTGTATGGATACCTTGAAAATATGATGGAAAAAATAAAAAAAGGAGATTTATTTTTACGTCGAAATCATTCGATATATTTGTTTGCGCGACTGCTTTCCTGTTATCACAGCATCTTACAGGATAAATTATTTCGATAATATATGGTTATTAGGGTGTTTAATTTTTTTAGGAATAAAATAGTACCTAGATTGTACAGCAAGGGCATAAAGTGACATTTATGCCCATGTTGTACACTCTGCTTTTCACTTCGTTTGCGAAGAAAGTAAAACACATTTTCACTGCAATTTACACAACGGAGTTGTCATAAAGCGAAAGAAGAAAAATATATAACCAATACCCGCCAACTAATTTTTTATTTTTTTAATTTTCTACTTGTGATCAGTGTTTCAGTTGCTCGGTTTTCTGCCAAGTCAATCATTTCGGAGTATTTTTCAACGATAATCGATACCTATTTAATGTGTGTCTCTCTGGTAGTTAGTGCCGCATGCTGCATCCTATATTTGGTGCACGTGCCCTACAGAGCGTCTAGAGCGTCTACAACTTAGTAGCAATACCTATATTAAGTTCCCGCTGGTTTACCCACTGCAAAGCGTATGAAATATCTAAGTTCCAAGTTGTGTTTACCTTTTTGAGTTGTTTACATTATAACCACATGTTCATGTAAATACATCTTTTCTATGCGTCTGAATATGCTGTTTGCCATCCCAAATACATTCAGATTACCGGTGGTAAGTTTATTACTGGGGAGGGTAGGGATAATACAGTATATTTGGCACTCCCAGATTACTTATTACCTAACAAACTTGATAAGATCATGCTGATATGGCTGGACCGCGGTCGAATAAATAGCGACGACCGTGTCGTCCAACCGAAGTCTGTAAGCATCTTGTTGAACCAGCTTCACTGATTAAATATCCCGCCCGGCCACAGTTATTGAGATTAACCAATAAATGGAATTTGCAGTAGACAACGACTCATGAATTCATCATCCAATAAAATGTTTATTGATACCAGTACATACTTCAGAATAAAACGCTAGAATAAAGCATTTAAATGCAAATAAATACAAATAATAACACCCTTTAAAAACAATATTTAGAGCTTCTATGACACGTGTTAGATAAAAATATGTACCTACTTAAGTACTTACTAATTATTGTATGTTAAATAGTTATTTATTTATGATACAAGTGTGGAAAGTGACAGTCGACACGGTCCACAAAAAAGCCTACATTTCAACATTTTGAATTTTACCCTTGTCTTCAATAATTCGAAATAGAAAACTAGAAATGAGTACCTACTCAACGAAATAAGATCGAGAAAAAATTACTAACTTGCTCTTCTTTCTTTTGTCATGTCCTCGGAAGTGATGGGGACCATAATACGGCCTTCCAACTGAAACCGTAATTTTATTTTCAGTAATGAATGGATCATACACACAGGACTCCCTTCTCAATTCTCGAGCCATCTCTATGAGCTCGGGGTTGGACACTGCGGGCGGGCAGCGGCGGCGGAAGACATCTCGATCGAACAGGTGAGTGCGAGTAGGTGGTCATTAGTTGGCATCATAATGTCATCCCCCTCATTCTCATGTATAGGTGCGAACGAGATGAAAAAAAGGTTAAGCGGTTAGCCTACGCCATCAACTTATGGCAAAGATGGTAGAGGTAGATTAGTAAATATAACATGTACAAAATCCACTTAGTGAAGCTGAAAATTGTGTAATATGATTACGAGCCCGCTGTATTATATGTACTTACATCTGGATCTGTTAACTTTAATTGTAGTAATCTGGCAATGTAAATCGTATCGGTCTAAAACTAAATGCAAATTCAAGATCTGGGCAAGGGGGCAGAGCTGGACATTAACTAGTTCACTAATGTCTAGATAACCAAAAAAAATTATTAATATTTTAAGAAAAAGGTTATTTATTTTTAAAATTTTCCTGTGAAGGTAAATTGTTATTTAATTAATAAAACTTAAATTGGCTACTCGTTGTCAATTTGTAAAATGAGTTTTGGTCAGGATACCGCACTAACTAACGACCTAGACACAAAGCTCTGTAGAGGGTCTGCGTTGCCGACAGCCATGCCACTTCGATTATCCGTGCACTGGACCGTTATTTTGCTATTTACATCTCTCGCGTGCTTACGCGCGCGATTGTAATTACATTATATGAGCAACTGATCAAATGTGAAGCCTGTGTTATACTTGCCATAAAACTGTGCCTGAGAGCGTACTGTTATCTCTTTTACTTTTACACCCGGTACGATAGCATGTCCATGCCTAGTCATAAACAGATAGATAATGGATACAAATAAATATAGGACCATAGGACAATCTTACACAAATCGACCTAGTGCTACATATACATGTACAGATTGCCCGCAAGGAACCCGCATATTTTTTCCCCTCGCTAGCTCGTAAAGCTCTTTTATTCTTTAATACGAGCGGGTAAAAACGCATCTTATTCATATGTGTGGCAAAGTAATTTGACCTTGCTCTAATTCCAATGGCCCATTACTGCCTAGAATAAGTGGATCTGTATGACCGTAGCGAGGCAAATGTGATAAAAACATTGTATGCATCACGGTCGGTAAGCGAATACTAGTTCGTCATTAAAAAAACCTTCTAACACTCTCGTTAATAATTCCTCCCTTGATGCACAATGTACTATTAACCACGTATTACTTTCGTCAAATGAAGGTAAAAATGTTACAAGACATTATTTAGGACAACATCACAAACATTTTTTTATTATGTAGTTGAGTATAAGTTTTTAGTATTACATGCAGGTATTATTTAAAATAGGTACGTATATCTTAGATTTTGCTGAGAATCATTCTTCACGTTGATTGGTTTGAACATTGAAACTGTCACTGAAATAAAGAAAAGTTTATAAGAAGTTTTAATCATTTAAGTAGTGTTGTCGCTAATTCCATTCAAACTCGTGTATTTATACAATACTTACATTTACACTCTAAGGCAGTACTGATGTCATAGAACGTTTTGTATACATATAATACCACACTGAAACTATGATCTTAATACATTAAGTGTAACATTCGGCCATCCGACTACAATACACCTCCTGGCGTATTCAGAAACATGCCGTAGGAGTGAACAAGCTGCCATCGGTGTGATACAGGCGCTGGATACAAGACGCTGCCGAAGCTGACACGTGCCTGGCGAAGCAGACTGCTGAGCCGGGCTGGCCCTGGTGGCGTGACAGCATCGCACCATTCGCGCTCGGCCAAAGCGCGCATTCAGCTGTAGAACGACTCTCAAGCCTAGAACAAAAAATTGTTTGCACGAGTACGGTGTATCTTAGAGTCCCTTACAAACCTATCTTCGCCAATAGATCGGACAACCGAATTTTCTATACGTGATCAGGTCGTGCACCACAGTGGTGTTCATTGCGACCATTTTATTTATTTAATCACAAGTATTCGTAACTATGCCAACTCACTTAAGTTTTTCAACATTTATTCATTTTCAAATAAGTAACTCTTGTGTAGACCAACAAACTTATTAATTATCATAATAAAAATCTTGGTTATACTACATTGGTTTATCGCATAAATTTTACTTTGCCAAGGTCAAAGTACAGAACGTAAATTATCAATTAATACATCCATACAATACCAATATTCACGTATGTAGTCCACTTGACAACTTGCTATGGCGTACCGTACTAGCCTCGTACTTACGCCCACCTCGAGCCGTGCTGAGCGACGTCACTGCGCGCGTCGGCGCTCTCACCGCTCAGGCTCCCCTGGCAACAGGAACTTTACAAATACTGGCAGAACGAATCATCTAATCTGAAAGGAAATTACGCTTTAATAGCCATTTCATTATTTTATATACATAATAATTTAACAAAAATCATTATCATCAGTACGCTATTTATTCTGCGTTATCTGTCTATAACTGATACGTTTTTCGCTTAAATGCTAGTACTTGCATCTGCTATCACAATATTCGTGCCAACAACTTGGGACAACTCTGCACTGTAATCAAACTATATCAGCCTAAGCAATATTTCTAACTACGTGAGAAAATCATTATCATCAGTACGCTACTTATTCTGCGTTATCTGTCTATAACTGATACGTTTTCCGCTTAAATGCTAGTACTTGCATCTGCTATCACAATATTCGTGCCAACAACTTGGGACAACTCTGCACTGTAATCAAACTACACCAGCCTAAGCAATATTTCTAACTGCGTGAGAAAACTTTGTTCCTTAATCAGGCTACACCTGCCTTCACAATATTTATTCCAACAACTTGGGAAAACTGTTCCACAATCAGATTACATATCTGCCTTCAGAATATTTATACCAACAACTTGGGAAAACTGTTCCACAATCAGACTACATATCTGCCTTCATAATATTTATACCAACAACTTGGGAAAACTGTTTCACAATCAGATTACATATCTGCCTTCAGAATATTTATACCAACAACTTGGGAAAACTGTTCCACAATCAGATTACATATCTGCCTTCAGAATATTTATACCAACAACTTGGGAAAACTGCTCCACAATCAGACTACATATCTGCCTTCAGAATATTTATACCAACAACTTGGGAAAACTGTTCCACAGTCAGATTACATATCTGCCTTCAGAATATTTATACCAACAACTTGGGAAAACTGTTCCACAATCAGACTACATATCTGCCTTCAGAATATTTATACTACTTAACAGCTTGGGAAAACTGTTTCACAATCAGGCTACATATCTGCCTTCAGAATATTTATACTAACAACTTGGGAAAACTGTTTCACAATCAGACTGCATATCTGCCTTCAGAATAGGTATTTATACTAACAACTTGGGAAAACTGTTTCACAATCAGACTACATATCTGCCTTCAGAATATTTATACTAACAACTTAGGAAAACTGTTCCACAGTCAGACTACATATCTGCCTTCAGATTATTTATACCAACAACTTGGAAAAACTCTTTTTCACAATCAGACTACATATCTGCCTTCACAATATTTATACCAACAACTTGGGAAAACTCTGTTCCACAAACAGGCTACATATCTGCTTTCATAATATTTATATAAACAATTTTGGAAAACTCTGTTCCAGAATCAGGCTACACATCTGCTTTCTCAATATTTATAACAATAACTTGGGAATAGTCTGTTCCATTAGGCTACATCTGCCTTTACAATATTTATCCCAATAACCTGGGAAAACTCTGTTCCAGGATCAGGCTACACATCTGCCTTCTCAATATTTACAACAATAACTTGGAAATAGTCTGTTCCATTAGGCTACATCTGCCTTTACAATATTTATCCCAATAACTTGGGAAACTCTGTTCCAGAATCAGGCTACACATCTGTCTTCTCAATATTTACAACAATAACTTGGGAATAGTCTGTTCCATCAGGCTACATCTGCCTTTACAATATTTATCCCAATAACTTGGGAAAACTCTGTTCCAGAATCCGACTACACATTTGCCTTCTTCTCCATATTTACAACAATAACTTGGGAATAGACTGTTCCATAATCAGGCTACACCTGCCTTTACAATATTTATCCCAATAACTTGGGAAAACTCTGTTCCAGAATCCGACTACACATTTGCCTTCTTCTCCATATTTACAACAATAACTTGGGAATAGTCTATTCCATAATCAGGCTACATCTGCCTTTACAATATTTACAACGACTTGGGAAAACTCTGTCCCTTAATCTAGCCACACCTGTCTCGTTCTGCCCCTATTTGGCTGCAACAATTTAATTTACCGTGTATTTATTTACTCATAACATAAGATCAACTTCAACTTATAAACAGAATTAAAAGTAACAAACTGTCTCCAACTTCAGGCCATGTGTGACGGCAGTATACATTTGTCACCACCCCAACTCTTCCCATGGGTGTCCTAAGATTCGACTAAAACTGAATTCATTATAAACTGACGGCCGTCATCATAATGGACATATTACTGCAATCGCTAACCCGCTTGTTATGTCCAGCGTGGCGATTATGGACAGTAATCTCCTGCGTCCATACGCTTAAGTCATAGAAAAGGCCTATGTCCAGTAGTGAATTGTAATGGACTGATTATGTCCCTTCAATTAAACAGAACATCGTTTCACTGTCATTGCAGTAAGCTCATATTAAATATATGCCGAAATAAAATTACCACTTACAAACAACAATACCCAAACAATTAACTAACACATGACTAACAATAATAATTTACTACTCAGAATCTGGCTGTTCGTCACTACTAGACGAAGTCTCAACATCAGCCCTTTCTAAGCTAACCATGGTTACATTCTTTAAATAGCCACGACAATATTATAATTACCATTATGTTAACAATGTAACATCATAACTACCCTAACTATGTAACACATGTCTTGTCTAACAATTTACTACTCAGATTCTGGCTGTTCGTCGCTACTAGACGCAATCTGAACCTCAGCTCTTTCAAAGTTTCATAATTTTTACGATTTCATTAACATCGCACTTAATGACCTTTTTACTTTATATTTATATATATATTGGTTGGCAGACTAACATACCGTCTGGAGCACTGTTATTGTTCAAAAGTAGTTTAATTTCATCCTATGATTAAATGAGACATTTAATTATCATCGTTTTAATCCACGACATTCAAAGATATTCCACCAAACGAAATAGAAAATAAAGGAAACATAAATTCCAGTAATATTTCGTTATTATGACAAAATTATCACATTTTAAGTATCTACTTAAAATAGGTATTTCAAATTTCATAATGACTGTCCATGTAAACAACATTTTTTTTTTCTTTAATATTCCACAGAAGGGCGATAGATTAAGCTCGAATTTGAAATTATTCTAATGTAGTGTTGCTAACTGCAATATTTCAAAGCCCCCTTCTTTTCTACTGCCACCGATTGTTAGACAGAGAATACCTAAAACATACCCTTTGAGTGCATCAGCACTGACCGGACGGACGTTCAGCGTGACAAGCAGGCGGGCAACAGCACGCTGTCTTGGTAAACGCGCTGTCTCTACAGGCGCACTATCTTCACAAGCGCGCTGTTTTCACAGGCGCGCTGTACCCTTAGGCGCGCTGACTTCACACGCGCGCTGTCTTCATAAGCGCGCTGTCTTCACAGGCGCGCTGACACCACAGGCGCGCTGACTTCACACGCGCGCTGTCTTCACACGCGCGCTGTTTTCACACGCGCGCTGTCTTCACAGGCGCGCTGTCTTCACAGGCGCGCTATCTTCACAGGCGCGCTGTCTTTACAGGCGCGCTGTTTTCACACACGTGCTGTCTTCACAGGCGCGCTGTCTTCACACGCGCGCTGTCTTCACACGCGCGCTGTCTTCACACGCGCGCTGTCTTCACAGGCGCGCTGTCTTCGCACGCGCGCTGTTTTCACACGCGCGCTGTCTTCACAGGCGCGCTGTCTTCACACGCGCGCTGTCGTCACAGGCGCGCTGTTTTCACACGCGCGCTGTCTTCACAGGCGCGCTGTCTTCACACGCGCGCTGTTTTCACACGCGCGCTGTCTTCACTGGCGCGCTGTCTTCACACGCGCGCTGTCTTCACAGGCGCGCTGTCTTCACACGCGCGCTGTCTTCACAGGCGCGCTGTTTTAACACGCGCGCTGTTTTCACACGCGCGCTGTCTTCACAGGCGCGCTGTCTTCACAGGCGCGCTGTCTTCACAGGCGCGCTGTTTTCACACGCGCGCTGTCTTCACAGGCGCGCTGTCTTTACACGCGCTCTGTTTTCACACGCGCGCTGTCTTCACAGGCGCGCTGTCTTCACACGCGCGCTGTCTTCACAGGCGCGCTGTCTTCACACGCGCGCTGTCTTCACAGGCGCGCTGACTTCACGCGTGCGCTGACTTCATAAGCGCGCTGTCTTCACAGGTGCGCTGACACCACTGGCGCGCTGACTTCACACGCACGCTGTCTTTACACGCGCGCTGTCTTCACAGGCGCGCTGACTTCACACGCGCACTGTCTTCATAAGCGCGCTGTCTTCACAGGTGCGCTGACACCACTGGCGCGCTGACTTCACACGCACGCTGTCTTTACACGCGCGCTGTCTTCACAGGCGCGCTGACTTCACACGCGCACTGTCTTCATAAGCGCGCTGTCTTCACAGGTGCGCTGACACCACAGGCGCGCTGACTTCACACGCGTGCTGTCTTTACACGCGCGCTGTCTTCACAGGCGCTGTGTTAAAATATATAATCATTTTCCAGAACATTTTAAAGAACTACTCATCAAAAAGTTAAGGCATAAATTGTTAAATTGGCTCTCTGAAAAACGTTTCTATAGAACCACTGAATACTTTGCCTAAGATAAATTATATCTATTGCCAATAAATATTTATGATTTATGTACTGTCTAATCTTACGCACAACTGTGCACTTTCTGATCTCACGCGCAACTGCGCGCTATCTGGTCTCATGTACAACTGTCGTCTAGTCTTAGACACAATTGTATTCTGATTCTGTCTAGTATTTCGCACAGTGCGCTTCATGCTGTATGTGCACATTATATTCTCACTGCCGATCGAACCGCGAGAGC